>CM068954.1:5834782-5848738 GCA_035128595.1 Eptatretus atami
CACAACATATAACAAAGGAAGCTGGAGACAAGAGGGGTGGGAGAGGGAAGCACAAAACAGCAGAGAGCAGAGACATTAAGAGATCTGTGGAAGGGAGAGGGATGGGGCAGGGTACATGAGTTAAACAAGATGGACATGATAGGGACTTTCAGGAAGGAAAACAGGGAAAGTGAAGGAGGTGGGTTTGGGGTGGATTACCAGGGGAACAAAATATCATGGTTTTGGAATGGGGGAAGATGTGAGATGGTGCTTTGAAGACCTCGAGGGAAGAGTGGGATTGAAGAGAGAGTGAGAGTTTGTTCCAGAGGTGGGGAAAAAAACAGAGGAATGAAAGAGTGAAGGTGAGCAGTAATTCTTGATTTTGGTAGTTTCACCAGAAGGGGATTGGTGGCGGACCTTGAGCGCCCTGTGGAAATATATGGGGGGCGGGGGCGGACAGATCACAGACAGAGCAAGGGGGGGCAAGGCCGGAGAGGAGACATGAGAAGACAGAAAGACCACAGACCTGTGAGAGTGAGAGTAAGAGACCAGAAGACCCAGCTTCATCATGGGAGATACCAATGATCTTAAAAGCTCTGGTTTCCACAGCGTCAAGCCAAAAAAGGTGTGAGGCAGGAGCACCAGCCCAGGGGGGAGAGCAGTACTCTGTCCCAGAGGAGAGAGCGGAGGTACATTTCTGCACATTCCATAAGCTCGAGAATCTCGCAATCTAAATTGAATTTCAAAATTTAAACTTCTTTATTGACTTCAGCAGTTGTTCTGATTGCTACCAAAAAAAAAAAAATGGGTCCACATGTCCAATTAGCCCATCACTTGACATTCCTGGCGTGAATGCTTCATGGTGTTTATATCTTTGTTCTTTGTTCCTTTCACATTTCTTTCTATTCTTTTTTTCACAATTCTCTTTATTCATTCTAATTATTGCTTTTTTCTTCTCTTTCATCTCTCTATTCCTCTCTTTCATTATCTATCTATCTATCTATCTATCCGAGAACAAGTGAATTCTTGCAAAAAAAAATTCTGTAAGGTTCACTTGGCTGCGCCTGGATGGGTTTGAGGGTTGTGGAGTAGCGACTGAAACCCAAATCCTATCCACATTCCTCATGATAACTCCATCGTTCCTCTTTACTTCTTCGGGTTCCTTCTTGGTCACCGTTTCAATATAACCGATCGGCAATCGCTAATCGCTTGCCAAGCTAGCCATTCCTTATCAACCATTTAGATGGAGTTCTTACTTGAGTGCTTCAGCCACTTGGCAAGCTCTTTACAATATTCGCACGATCACTGAACACATCCAGACTAGAACAATGTTCAGAGCCCATTCGCCTGTGTTTGGTCGTGCAGTGCCTCTGGCCGTGCGTCGGGCGGTATACACCACTGAAAATGGCGGTTCGCTCGCTGAAAATGTGCAATTATATTTTACACCACGTTTCCCCTTTATGTACGATCTTCTTTCATTATACGACCCATCACTTTGGCATAGATAGATGCATATTAAAAACTAGAATGGTACTCGGTAGAGCGAACAAATCCGGCCCAATACATTTTTGAGATATCGTGCTATATATTGTTTTTGAGCCCTATCTCTCAATGGTGAAGAATCGCTTTAAAATTCGAGTAGTTGGATCTGGATCCGGATCTTCACCAAAATATAATCAGTTCATCCTTGTCACACACGGAACCTGTCCACAAAATTTATTCCGGATCCGTCCCCAGCTTTTTGAGATAGCCATGATACACAGATACACAGATACGTACATGATACACAGATAAACAAACAGACAAACACAGAAAGGGGTGAAAACATAACCTCCTTCACCTTCGGTGGCGAAGGTAATTAATCGTTTCGTTTTTAGAAGTTTCTTCAACAGTTTCGTTGGAGTGCTTGCTTGAATGGTTTGCCACTCAGGCGAGCACTCTTCAAGCTTCGTTGGCCACACAGCGGCTCCGTTCTCCATGGGGACATCTCCGGAGTTAGGAAGGCAGAATAACTTAGATGATTACAATAAGTAAGAAATGTTTTCAGTTGTTACAAAGCAATGAATCGCCACATCACGGTAGGAATAGCTGAGGGTATGCACGCTCGCTCTAAGCTGTCGAGCCTGGGTTTTCATCCCGACTCAGCTATAAACTGTCATCCTTGGTTTTTCACACAGGCAGAGTGATTCATCAATGTGTGTGCTGTCTCTTGGATGGATGTTGTCACATCTGCCGAATCCCCCCCCCCTCTCTTCCTCTCCCCACCCCCACCTCACTCTCCTTTCCCCATCTCCTTTCTCACCCCTCTCACTCGGTTAAGGGGACTGTTAAGGACTGACAGTTTAGTTTTGAATTTAAAACTGCTTCCTCATAGTGTATCATGTACGAATCAGATTCGGAGTGAGCCGACCGGAGGGGTGCAAAGGTCGCTGCATGTGCGAGCATGCATGCATGCACGCAGGTCTTTGCCAGGTAGACAGCATGCATTTTAAATGCTCCCATCTGGTTTTATATAGAACACGGTGGTTAAAAAGAAAATGTTGCTGTTCTAGCGTGTTTTATCGCCCTTCCCTTTCCCTTCCATCACACCGCCTTTCCTTCCCATCACACTGCCCTCTCTTCCCTTCCTCTCGCACTGCCTCCCCTTCCCCTCTCCTCATGCTGCCTTCCCTCCCCCTTCCTTCATGCTTACCTCCTCCTAAATCCCCTCCCCTCTCCACCCCCAAGGACATCTCCCGGCGGTCTCTATTTGCTGTTTTAACATACATCCATGTTCGGTTCAATCTGTGTCCCTCCCCCCGCCCCCCCCATCCCCGGTTTCTCACAATCCCACTGGACAAATGTCAGGTTCGATAACCTCTCCCCTCATGATCGGTAAGCTCTCGCGCAAGCCCTGCCTTCCCCAGTTCCTCCACTCGCTCGTCTTCCCGCATCGTGGTCTTGTCCGCAGTTCCTCTCCCGGAGTGTATAGGACGTTTGGCTGGAGACTTCGCTCTCCCATCCGCCTCCTTCCTCATTCCCCCCTTCCTATTCCTCGCCTCACACCTCCCATCCCCTCCTCTCCTCCTTTGCTTAACCACTCTCCCATCTCCCTCCACTCTCTCTTCTTCACCCTCCACTCTCTCTCCCTTCTCCCTCCATCTCTCTCCCTTACTCCTCCACTCTCTCTCCCTTCTCCCTCCACTCTCTCTCCCTTCTCCCTCCACTCTTTCTCCCTTCTCCCTCCACTCCTTCTCCTTCTCCCTCCACTCTCTCCCTTCTCCCTCTCACTCTTCTCCTTCTCCTTCCACTCTTCTCTCTCCCTTCTCCTCACTCTCTCTCCCTTCTCCCCCTTCTCCTCCCTTTCCCTCCACTCCTCTCCCTCCCTTCTCCTCTCTCTCTCCTTCTCCCCTACTCTCTCCTTTCTCCCTCCACCTCTCTCTCCCTTTCCCTCCACTCTCTCTCTTCCTTCTCCCTCCATCTCTTCTCTCCTTCTCCTCCACTCTCTCTCACCTTCTTCTCCTCCACTCTCTTCCTTCTCCCTCCACTCTCTCCTTCTCCCCTCCACTCTCCTCCCTCTCCTCCACTGTCTCTCCTTCTCCCTCCACTCTCTCTTCCCTTCTTCCCTCCACTCTCTCTCCTTCCCCTCGCACTCTCTATCCCTCAGGTCAGTACTTGGGAGCATGTGCCAGAAGCAGCCACGTCGCTGACGTCACTTTCCTGCCGGTACTTCCAGGGCGCCCTCCGTCTGCGCCAACCTTTCCCCAGGCAGATGCCACGAGGTCCCGATCCCCATCTGCTTGCATGATGGTTGCGTCAACCTGCTGCCAACCACGAGGCAACGTGCGCGGCCGCACTGGCCTCCTCCACTCATGAGACTCCCTCGCTGAGAGAATCTGGTGAGCAGGGGCGCAGATTCAGCACACGGATAACGAGCCAACATTCCATTACTAGCGCAAATGACGCTCAACGGACTATTGAAAGGGGTAACAAATCTCAACCCCGAGTCTCTTCTCTCTGTCCGCACCTCCCTACTTAATTATGTCCATCAGTGAATGCAAAGGGTTGTACATGTATTTTGCTTAGTGATTTGATGTATCACACAACACACACACACACACACACACACACACACACACACACACACACACACTTTGAGAGTCTGGAAGGGCTCCGTTCCATCTTCTGAAACCTGCACATGGGCATATGCAGATAACCAACATCACACACACCAATTTTACTAAATTTATAACTAAGTATGCTTGGATCCCCAGATTAAGAAATATATCGGTAATATATGACACCACACCTGAGTTTATTGTCTGACAAATGAACATGTGATGTGAAAAAATTGTGATGCAACAACTAAAAGGGTAAAAAGTAAGTCATGCTTGTGATTTCAGTTATCAGTTTTACATCAACAGACTGAACTGTGCCACAAACAGATCCGATGCTACAGCTATCCTACGGGGACCCAGATGAAACCATTTCGATTTTTCAATGAAGTAGAGAATAAATACTGTAGGTGACATCTGAGAATATGATTAAAAGTATATGTGCTATATATTAATATGATTTGCAATCCTATTTGTAACACATATGAGGTGTAAGACGTTGATAAGAATTCCTTGCAAAGAATACATTTCCCTTTGAATGATCACAAGCATGATGCCATGATCGGATGAAACCAATGGAGATGTCCTTGAAGTATTTGTTACGTATTGGTACGGAATGTGTCTCTGGACGATCAACTTTAACTAAACTGTCAAAGCAAACCCTCACAATGTAATTGTAGTCCTCTACTGCCTTTACAATGCAATGATGCTGATTTTATTGAAAACTACATCCTCTCTAAATCTCATCACTCAAGTGCAATGTGGGTTCCCATATACATCAATAAACGATCGGTACATATGCTGACACCTCATGGACTATTTGGGTGTGTCTACGTCTTTAAATGTCTCATGATTTCAAGACGACACATCAATGCGTGCCTCGGATGTGTCCCTCGGATATACCGTATGTTATACTGGGCACCCTGTCTGCTGACATTATTTACTGGATGTTAAAGGTCCAATTGTGTCTTTCATGAAGAGTGGGTGAGTTATCATTGGCACGATGCCAAATTGAAACTTCCTGCTCAAATCAGCTTTGGTTGAACGTCTTGCCTGGCCAGCTGGTTCGTGAAAGACTTAGCCCCCCCCCCCAAATAAAAACAAAAACATATTTTAAATCGATGTTCGAAATATTCACCTGTCGGACTAGCCTTTCAAGGTATCAAAACAAGCTCAAATGAGCTAAGATCCTCGTCCTCTTAATTATGACGTCATAAAAACGAATATGACGTCATTGTGATGTATCAGGTTTGCGATAAATTATCTGTGCTAATTGCCGGCTTGATTCCCGCAAACAAAATTCAAACAGCTTGCCTAGTTTCGGAGATAATGGTATAGGCGATTTCCATTAGCGGCAATATTATGACGTCAACTTTTTTTTCTAGGAAGAATTCCAAAATCGGAGATGGTTATGCCCTGCGGCTGGGTTTCTGCATATACATGGCAAGTTTCACGAAGATCCGATGAAAACTCTGGGTTGTGAAACAAAAAATGTCAAAAAAATAAGAATGACGTCATAAAAATTGATATGACGTCATAGTTATGTATCATATGTGCGGTAATTCATCTCTGCTAATGCCCGTTTCGATTCCCGCAAACAGAATTCAAAAAGCTTGCCTAGTTTCCGGGATAATTTTTTTGGCGATTTCCATTAGCGGAGATATTTTGACGTCATAACTTTTTTTTTCTAGGAGGATTTTCAAAATCGGAGATGGTTACTGTCTGCGCAGGGGTTTTTACATATATACGCCAAGTTTCAGGAAGTTTCGATGAAAACTGTAGGCTGTGAAACAAAAAAGTCCACAAGAACAAGATGAAGAACAACAACGTGAGACTTAGAGATCCTCCACGAGGATCTAACAACGGTTGTGAGATCCTCACGGATCTAACAACGTTGTTGTATCTGGCATGTTGTAAAATGCCACTTTGGAGGGGAGTTATATTACCTCCGCCAACAAAGGTGGACAGCGGGTTGTTTTCACTCCTGCCTGTCTGTGAGCAGGATATCTCAAATAGTTATGCACAGATTTGGATGATACATGGTGGACAGGTTGGCGGTGTGACAAAGGACGAAGTTGTTAGATTTTGGTGAAGATCCGATTCTGAATACGAGAATTTTTAAAATTTAAATGATTTTTCACCATTGAGAGAATGGGGGCCAAAAACGATATATCGCATGGTATTAAAAAAATAAAATATATATATATATATGTTGACTGGTTATATCAGAACTCGGTGGATGAGTTAGTTAGGCGATGAGAACAATCCGATTTGATTTTGGTTCAGGTCCGGATCCAGATCCGACCCATCATTGGGTAGAAAACGTAACCTGTTCAGCCTGCTGGAGGTATTCGCTCCACCGAGTGCCGTTCTAGTTTGATCGTGTGTTTGACTTTGCATTAATTAATAAATCTGGGTTTACATTCTTGATGGAATAGAATCTGAATGTTAAATTTCACTCTGATGTCTTGCAGGAAGAATCTTGCATCGTCAAGGATACCATCGTGGCCTTTTTTGATGGGACATGAAGCCTGCTGTACCATATGCTGATGTTTACTTGTGGACTTTAAAGATAACTGTCCAAGAAACACCAATGTTCATTTTCAAGACAAAAGTACAGTATGTATCATTAGAATGAAGAAATATTTCCCCACCAATTGTACGTAATAATTTATTGGAAAGGTTGGAATATCTTGAACCATTGCATGATGTCTTTCCGAGAACATTCGGAATGCCATATGCAGTCCTGGATGGAGACGAGAATGACGTCCTTTGAAGGTGGAACATCCTGACCATCTTAATTTTAATGAAACAACCGGTTATGTTGCTCGTGTCACCTCAAATTAATTTTATTGTTAAAGCATCCTTTTACCTCTTAAAAAAAATCCTTTTGGTTCGACTTAGTAGCAAGGTTGAACAAGTAACTATAATTGTTGCAACTTGTTTTATTTCTGTGTGCAAGATGACACGTTGAGGGTAGGATAGTATAGTCAGGAGCAGGATGGTAAGTCCTCATCCCTTGGGATCTTCCGAGGCCACCCATAGCTGGTAACAATCCCACCCAGATGGAGAAAGCACCCATTTCAATGTTATATGGTCCAGCCTCCTACAGTCATTAGAGCAACCCGTTTGCCCTCCAACACAGCTTCGTGGCTCCAATCTGTCTGGCTGCCTCTAATCACTCCCCATCGACCCTCAACCCCATGGACCACCCCTTCCCCCTTTCCCCTTCCTACATTCTAACCTTACTCTCCCTTCATTATTCTAGCACCAAAGCTTGATCTCTGTAATTTGCATTGTAAATCTACCTGCATTGCTTCTCAGCCAAAAAAAGAAAAGCAACACTTCACTCGGATGTGGAATATTCTTTTAAACATACCAACACAGGTACCCTCACCTTCTGCGGAAGGAATTTAGAGTTTACAAAAAGAGAGCAGGGACTTGTGTATAATTCCAATTAATTCTTCACAAATAATTTAGCAGGCAATACAATAACAATAATAATAATAATAATAATGATGTCACAATTAATGCAATAGATACAATACTTAATACAAATAACTGGCAATAATACGATACGATAAGGCAATGCTACACAATAATGACGACTGCAGTGCATCCGGGTAAACGTTTCGAGTTTGGTTGTTGGGCGCGAGAATTATGAGCTTGGCGATACAAACAAGATTTGTAATACTGCCGACCACCGGGTGGCACTATACAATAAACATTGACATAGACAGATCTGGGGTCTTTCCCCCACCCTGAACCCCCTATCATGTAGGTTTGAAAATGTTTTCTTGCATCTCCATTTGCCAAGAGGATTCCAACAGTATGCAATATGATGGGGGTGGGGAAGATTACATTGATGCACAGACAAACAGAAAATACAACTTTATATATTATACACATAGATTAGTCATTTGACATTGATCTTGGATGGCACTGCAAAGTCTGCCAATATTTATCGATTAGCCCCGAGTTTATTCCTCCCTTGCCAACCAACACTTTGCTCATTTATAGCTACCACAGTAAACATTCATCAATGAAATGTGATGAGAGTAGGATGACTTTGTCAATGACAACAGAATAATCATATTAGAAACACTCACATGGTCTAGTGGTTAAGGATACCTGGTTTACACCCAGGCGGCTCGGGTTCGATTCCCTGTGTGGGGTTCACACCAGCACGATTTGCGACCACTCGTGTAGCCAATCTAGTAATCAAAATAAAGACCAATTACTGCACTGTAGTCCCAAGTCAGAAGCCAGACACCTCACGCACACGTGCACACACGCAATCGAAAGGTGTAGCCAAGTTCGACACAGCACAGCAGTCACTGACGGCTTGTGCAATTGAAATGAATATGCAATGCGGACGAGGCGAATCATTTGCTGAATATATTCGGTATATGCTGTAAATATAACCGAACGGATGTTTGTGTAGTGTCATGTTTTGCATTCGATGGAGTGAATTTTTTTTTGATCGATTCTTCACCAAAACTAATTCCCGCATGAATCCCAGGGATTCCCGGAAAATGAATGAATGAGGCAGAGAATCCCAGGATGGTATTGGTATGAAACACCGGCTCTCTTTGTGAGAGTAATACCCCCTCTGGTGGGGGTCAGGAAAGCACACCTTGCTCTCTGTCATGTGTTCAACAGTGAAAAACTGCAATCATCTCTCCAAAGCTGACTTGTAATACCCTCTTCATCAGCACCACCGGGTGGAGCTATATGGCGCACATCACGGCTGATCACAGAAATGACCTACTTACCGTGTTTTTTGGTTTCACATAATATATTTTTCGGATAAATATCGACACCAATAAAAAGGCAAGTGTGTGTGGTGTGTGTGTGTGTGTGTGATGTGTGTGTGTGTGTGTGTGTGTGTGTGTGTGTGTGTGTGTGTCTGTGTGTCTGTGTGTCTGTGTGTCTGTGTGTGTGTTCTGTGTGTCTGTGTGTCTGTGTGTCTGTGTGTCTGTGTTGTGTGTTCTCTGTGACCGCTGTTTCTCGACAACACTGGTCCGATCTAATTGAAACTTGCCAGGTATATTGCTGGGGCCCTGTGGATGTGCCTTTTCAAGGTTTGATATTAATCGGACAAGTTTGCGTCAGGAAGGATATTGCGTCAGGAAGGGCATCCGGCGTAAAAACCTATGCCAAATCATTATGCGGACAACAAAACGAATTTCCCATTACCGGATCGGTCGAGGCCCGGGTTACCAACGACCGCCACCGGTACCGTGGTCAGCGGTACCAGTGGAAATTGTGCTACTGCTGGGCGAAGGAGGAGAAGAGGACGGGGAAGGCGAGTCCGGAGGCAGTGGGAGAGGGGGAAGGTAGAAGTATGGAGGTGAGAGTTGGAAGCTCTGAATGTTGGACATGACTGGCAAAGGGCGAGAGTTGGCTGATATGATGGAGAAGAAGAAGTGGACATACTGTGTGTACAAGAGACCAAGTGGAGGGGGAGTAAGGCTAGGAGCATTGGAGGTGGTTTCAAACTGTTTCTACCATGGTGTGGATGGGAGGAGAAATGGTGTCGGGGTAATCCTGAAGGAAGATTATGTCAAGAGAGGTATTGGAGGTGAGGAGAGTGTCTGACCGAGTGATGAGTGTGAAGTTTGGAAATTGAAGGGGTGATGATGAATGTCATCAGTGCATATGCCCCACATATTGGGTGTGAGATGGAGTATAAGAAGATTTCTGGAGTGAGTTAGATGAAGTGGTGGAGAGTGTATCCCAGGATGAAAGAGTGGTGATATGGGAGCAGATTTCAATGGCATTTGGGGAAGGGAATAAAGAGGATGAGGAGGTGATGGATAGGTACGGTCTCAACAAGAGAAATGTGGAAGGGCAAATGGTGGTAGAGTTTGCAAAAAGAATGGAAATGGCAGTGGTAAATACGTATTTCAAGAAGAAGGAGGAACACAGGGTGACATACAAGAGTGGAGGAAAGTGCACACAGGTGGATAACATCTTAAGCAGGAGATGCAACTGAAAGAGATTAGCGACTGTAAGGTGGGGGTGGCGGGAGTGCAGCTCGACAGCATCGATTGGTGGTCTGTAGGATGACTTTAGAGGTGAGGTTTTTTTTTTTTTTTTTTTTTTGTTACCATGTCCAGGCTCGTATGAGAGCTAACACACAACGCACAGCAAGGGGGCATGAGACAAGAGGGGCGGGAGTGGAAGGACAAAACAGTGGGAACAGACACATTAGGGGATCTGTGGGAGGGAGAGGGATGGGGATGGGACGGGGAACATGGGAAGAGAAGATGGACATTACAGGGACTTTCAGGAAGGAAAGCAGGGGAATTGAAGGAAGTGGGCTTGGGTGGATTATCGGGGTAGAAAGATATGGAGATTTGGATGGGTTGATAGGTGGTGGTGAACAGCTGTTTTGAAAGCCTGGAGGGAAGAATGGGAAAGAATAGAGTGAGGGGTTTATTCCAAAGGCGGGAAAAAAGAGGAATGAAGGAGTGAAGGTGAGCAGTGGTTCGTTGATTTTGGTAGTTTACCAGAAGGGGGTTGTTGCGGACCTTGAGCGCCCTGTGCAAATGTGGTGGGGACAAATGGCAGAGAGAGCAGGGGGGCAAGGCTGGAGAGGAGTCGGTAGAAGACAGAAAGACCACCGACCAACTCGGGTGATTGAGTGAGAGGCCCAAAGACTCAGCTTCATTGCGGGAGATGCCGATGATCCTAAATGCCCTGGTTTCGACAGCGTGAAGCCGAGAAAGGTGGGAGGCAGGGCACCAGCCCAGAGGGGAGAGCAGTACTCCATCAGGCTACGGACAAAAGCTTTGTAAGTGGTCAGGAGCTCAAGAGGGCGGAAGGACTTTGCACGACGGAGGATTCCCAGTCGGCACTTTGAGGCGAGGTTGGAAATGTGACTTTCCCAGGAAAGGTCATGGCAGATAGTGAGACCCAGAAGCTTGAAAGAAAGACTCTTCGTTGAGAAGTGGATGGGGGGTTTCTAAACGTCCTTTCGAAGAGACATAGTGAGATGTAGGTGAGATTTGTCTGGATGAAAGACATGTTCCATGTGTTGGACCAGTTTGTGATTTTATCCAGATCTGCAGTGAGTGAAGAAGCTGCTGCTTGCCGGTCTGAGGGATGACAGATGGTACGGCAGAGGGTGGAGTCATCGCAAAGAGATATAGAGGATTTTCAGAGAGTCGGAGAGATCATTGATGAAAACCAGAAAAGAACAGGGCCCAGAACGCTACCTTGAGGAACTCCAGCCTGCACAGGAAGAGGGGATGAAAGAACTCCATTTAGGGCCACACGTTGACTGCGACAGGAGAGGAAGTCTGCGAGCCATGAGTGGAGATGGCCTTGGATACCATGGGAAGAGAGTTTGGTGAGTAGTGCAGGGTGCCAGACTGTGTCAAAAGCACGTGATATGTCCAGGATACGGCTCGGATTTCCTGTCTGGCATTGAGGACCTCCATCCATTGATGGGAGAGCAGAAGCAGCATATCCAGGGTAGAGTGACCTGGTCTGAAACCAAATTGATGATCGGAAATCAAGCCATTGGAGAAGAGGAAGGATTTCATGCTGAAGCGATGATGGATTCCATAACCTTGCTGATGATTGGGAGAAGGCTGATTGGTCTGTAGTTACAGGGATCTGTTTTTGCACCTTTTTTATGCAGGGCAGTGATGTTAGCAGATTTCCAAGCAGATGGCAGATGACCTTGAGCAAATGAGAGGGTGAATAGAACAGAGAGAGGGGAGCAAGGGGAGAAGAGCAGGCTTTGAGGACACGTGGGCTGATGCCGTCTGGACCGGTTGCAGAATCTGAGTCGAGGTTTGAAAGCAAGCTCTCCACCTTGTTAGAAGAAAAGGACACAGAGTCCAGGGACAGTTGGGTGCGACTGGGTAAGGTGGGTTGAGAAAGTGATGGGTTAGGACACAATTTAGCTGCAAACACCGAGTTTAAACATTCAGCTTTATCACGTGCGGTATCAGCAGTGCAGCCATTTGAGGTAAGGGAGGGGATGGAGGGAACATACACCAGAAACAGATTTGATTAAACGCCACCAGGATTTTGAGGAGGAGAGAGGTTTGAGAGTTCAGACTTGAGATGAGAAAGATGTTGTTTTCTGGCTCTCCTGAGGGTAGATACACACTTGTTCCGAGCTTTGTGGAAGGAACTGAGATGCCCACAGTTGGGTTTGCTTTCCATGAGCAAAGGCAAGTTGTTTCAGGACAACTGCCTCGCCACAAGCTTCAGTAAACCAAGGGCGGGAGGAAGGGTAGGACAACTGAAGACGAGAGGGGATAAATCTGTGCATGAGTAGAGCAAGTTCTTTGAAAGAATTCCCAGGATGAGTTGATGTTTGAGAAAGTAGTGATAGGAGACCAGTCTGTAAGTTTGATAGCTGCTTGGAGACCCTGCCAGTCGGCTTGCGTGAAATGCCAGACTCGACGGCGGTGAGGTGGTTCTCTTGATAACAGCCAGAGAGATGTCCACTTTGAAAGGACGTGGTCAGAAGAACCGATTGGAGCGGGGGAAGAGCAGCAGATATTGTCAGGGAATTTGTCAAAATCAGATCTAGAAGAGATGGAGTACCATTGGTTGAGATCCGGGTCGGGAAATTGACCGATTGAGTCAGTCCCAATGAGTCACAGAAAGCTTTTGCTGAGGTACCATGACAGGTGAGAGAGGTACCCACACTAGCCAACTGGCATGATGACAATGAGAGTCACCACATAAGAGGAAGAGAGAGTTTGGATGAGAAGATAGAAGATGGTCCATGTTTTCGGATAGTAAATCGATAGAGAGGTTGAGGAAGGGTGAGGGCTGAACCAAGGACCAGATGGTGAAGCTGAAGGAGGGAGACTGTTGCGCGGATTTAGAGGAGGTGAGACAGGCGTTGGATGGTGGTAAAAGATGGGTGGGATGATTGGGCAACTACAGCAGAAGTGGTGAGGAGATAGCTTAGGAAGGTACTTCGTGTGACATCTGGACAGAGGAAGGAAGATAAGGAGACTTGGTGGTGGAACGAGAAGTACAGGAAAGTATAAGGAAGAAGAGTTTGGCGAAAAGGAAGTGGGATAGTCAGAGAGATGAAGAAAGTAGGCAGGAGTACAAGGAGTGGCGGCGAAAGGCAAAAGAGAGGTGGCAAAGGCCAAGAAAAAGGCATATAACGAGCTGTATGAGAAGTTGGATACAAAAGAAGGGAAAAGGATTTATACCGATTGGCAAGACAGAGGGACCCAGCTGGGAAGGATGTGCTGCAGTTTCGGGTGATAAAGGACGCAAATGGAATGTGCTGACGAGCGAGGAGAGTGTGTTGAGAAGGTGGATGGAGTACTTTGAGGAGCTGATGAATGAAGAAAATGAGAGAGAGAGAGGTTGGAAGAGGTGGAGATAGTGAATCTGGAAGTGGGGTGGATCAGTAAGGATGAAGTGAGGACTGCTATGAAGAAGATGAAAAGTGGAAAGGCGGTTGGCCCAGATGTATACCAGTGGAGGCATGGAAGTGCTTAGGAGAGTTGCAGTGGGTTGTTAACCAGATTGTTTAATAAATCTTGGAAAGTGAGAGGATGCCGGAGAGTGGAGATAAGTGTACTGGTTCCGATTTTCAAGAATAAGGGTGATGTGCAGAGCTGTGGAAATTACAGAGGGATAAAGTTGTTAAGCCACACCATGAAGGTGTGGGAAAGAGTAGTGGAAGCTAGGTTGAGAGGAGAGGTGACGATTTGTGAGCAGCAATATGGGTTAAGCCAGGAAAGAGCACCACTGATGCGATGTTTGCTTTGAGAATGTTGATGGAGAAGTATAGGGAAGGCCAGAAGGAGTTACATTGTGTGTTTGTGGAATTTAGAGAAAGCTTATGATAGGGTGCCAACGAGAGAGTTGTGGCATTGATCTCTCTCTT
>CM068954.1:5858147-5878412 GCA_035128595.1 Eptatretus atami
TACGAGCCTTGACAATGTATACAAAAAAAACAAAACCTCAGGATCCTAGGATCCCAAGCCCACCACCTAACCATTCAGCCAACACCAGGCATATATCTATATCTGTATGTACGTATGTATGTTTGAAAGTATTACGTTTAATATGTATGTTTGTATGTATGTTTGTATGTATGTTTGTATGTATGTATATATGTATATTTGAAAGTATGGATGTTTCTCTGTGTGTTTATGCATGTATGTATGCAAGTATTATGTTTGTATGTTTGTTTGTTTGTAAGTATAATGTATGTATGTATGTGTGTTTGTTTGTAAGTATTATGTATGTATGTATGTTTGTTTGTAAAATATTATGTTATGTTTGTATGTTTGTTTGTTTGTAAGTATAATGTATGTATGTATGTTTGTTTGTAAGTATTAGGTATGTATGTTTGTTTGTAAGTATAATGTATGTATGTATGTTTGTTTGTAAGTATTATGTATGTATGTTTGTTTGTAAGTATAATGTATGTATGTTTGTTTGTAAGTATTATGTTTGTATGTTTGTTTGTTTGAAAGTATAATGTATGTATGTATGTTTGTTTGTAAGTTTTATGTTTGTATGTTTGTTTCTTTGTAAGTATAATGTATGTATGTATGTTTGTTTGTAAGTATAATGTATGTATGTATGTTTGTTTGTAAGTATTATCTTTGTATGTTTGTTTGTTTGTAAGTATAATGTATGTATGTATGTTTGTTTGTAAGTATTATGTATGTATATTTGTTTGTAAGTATTATGTTATGTATGTATGTTTGTTTATAAGTATAATGTATGTATGTATGTTTGTTGTAAGTATTATGTATGTATATTTGTTTGTATCATATTATGTATGTATGTATGTTTGTTTATAAGTATAATGTATGTATGTATGTTTGTTTGTAAGTATTATGTTTGTATATTTGTTTGTTTGTAAGTATAATGTATGTATGTATGTTTGTTTGTAAGTATTATGTATGTATGTTTGTAAGTACAGTATTATGTTTCTATGTGTGCATGTTTGTTTGTATGTTTGTAAGTATGTATATATGTCTGCACAGTATGCATGTCTGTAAGTTTGTACGTATGTGTGTATGTTTGTATGTATGTTTGTTTGTAAGTATGTTTGACTTTCTGATGATTTTCTATTAAACTACTCAACCAGGGACCACAAAACCCATATCATTACGAAGGTCTTTGTCCAAGGAGTTGCGGTTGCATATTAATTTTTCCATTACAAATGACTTATGTTGTTGTTTTTTTATCATTTAGCTTACTTATCCGCTATTTTTTTTTACTGAAGAATCGCGAGATGATGGAATCTCACGAGATTGTGATTTTAAAAGTTTTTATATTTACTTTTAACATTGTTCTAAACGAGCAGGAACAGAAACAATGCAGGCATGATGAGCCAAATGGCCTCGATCTGTGCCAAAGTTCCTTACGTATCCTTGTGTAATGTTGTTAAGAAAGGGAGAGGGGTGGACAGAGAGTTGGGGTTGGGATGGGCAGAGGGTTGACAAAGTGAGGTTGAGGTGTTGGGAGGGGAGGTTGAGGACTTGGGGTTGGGAGGGGGTTTGAGGAATTGAAGAAAGGGGGAGGTGAGGGCAGAGTTTGGGGTGGGTAGGGGAGGGGACAGAAAACTGTGAGAGGGGGTTTGGGCTTGGAGGAGGAGCTGTGAGGACTTTTTGGTGGGGGAGGGGTTCGAGTATTTGGGGGTGGGGGGGAGGTTGAGGATTTTGGGTGTGAAAAGGTGGTTTGAACACTTGTGGAGAGGGCATCTGAAGACAAGGTGGGGAGGGAGATTGGTGGGGGGTTGAGGGCTTTATGTCACATTACATGTTACATGGAATTTCTGCATGTGCTTGCTAGTGATGTAATAATAAAATATAATAATATGAACTTTCTTACAAGGGACTTTGACACAAGAAGCCATTTGGCCCATCAAAGCCTGCAGTATTATTACCAAACTATGGTTGCTTGTCCATGCTCTGTCCTTTTTAAATGTTGAGCATCAAGCAAGGAAGCAACACACACCATTTAACCAGAGAGTTGGTGTCAAGCCACTAATGCTCGCCTGTTTATACATTTATCGTTTTTAAAAGACTAGTCTAATAATATTTTTTAAAGCAGTGCAGTGAAGTCTGATCCAAATAATTTTAAAGCAATATATGTATTTGTATATTGTAATCAGTAAAAAATAGTGTGGTAGATAAAAACAGAAAGAAAAAAATGAAAACATGAACATGACAAAATCTTCGATGTTGCGGGTTTTCCCGATGACGCGTTCAGGCCAAATCAAGTTGTTGTCGTCAGTCTCCAGTCTATGTTTAGATTCACATTAGTTTCAAAACTGGTTTTGACTCTTCGTGAATTAAAAACTCACTGTAAAAGTCCTTCTTGCTCAGAAAGTCAATTAATTTTCCTGACTCATCGCAGAGAGGTTATTCTTCTTACTTGGATCGACGTCGTTATTTATCTATATGGTATTTATATTTCGTTTATTACCTTGCATTGTTAACCGAAACTTGAAAAACATAGAATGAGCGAGGTAAACCACGCTGAGCTAGAAAAAGTTCAATCCACACTCCAAGTGTCTTCCCTGATCGCCGTGGCTGTTTGTGCGTTTCCCTGCTTTCTTCAGTGATGAGTTTGCGACCTCAGAATATATTTAAGAGATATTGATTTGGTAAGAGTACGGTATGAAGAAACAAGAGGTCCACACGAGGAATTCAAAACTCACAGAGGGGCGAACTTTCTCGCTGCAAAAAGTCAACAAAGGCTTTCAGAGGTAGGAAATGCCAATGGCATGGATGGTCGGGGTGTTTCTACTGTTCAGATTAGACTCAAAGCAAGATCGATCACTTTTTGTGGCTAATTTTCGGACGTTTTTGCGCTTGATTTTTTTGTGCAACAGTTGCGGCTTATAAACCAGTGCGGCTTGTGTGTGTTTAAATTCCAGATTTTTTTAAAATTTAGGGGATGCGGCTTTATATAACGATGCGCTCAATGGTCCGAATTTTATGGTACTTGCCTTGCCATGAGAAATGCATCTAAAAGAAAGTAATATGTAGTGTTGGGAGTTAGAGTGCAGACAGGAACGGATGGAAAACAGCATCCTGGTTGCCATGGCAACCACTTTAGATGACGAACGTATGTCATGACACACCGTCTCCACAGTCTGTACCTATGTAGCAAATATGAAACGTGAAAGTTGAAAACTTTGGGAGTTAGAGTGCGGACAGGAACGGATGGAACAGCATCCCGGTTGCCATGGCAACCACTTAAGATGACGAAGGTATGTCGTGACACAACGGCTCCACAGTCTGTACCTATGTACCAAATATGAAACGTGAAAGTTGAAAACTTTGGGAGTTAGAGTGCGGACAGGAACGGACGGACAGACAGACGGACGGACGACCGGTATCACATAATACGCCCCGATATATATATATTATATATATATATATATATATATATATATATATAATATATTATATATATATATATATCGGACGTATAAAAGTGTGGTAGATAAAAACATTAGAAAGGAAACTAGAGGGGGAGCACTCGGGAGAGTGCAAAACCTCTGCCGCCAATACTGCTGGGTCACTCAAGTGAACCTTATATTTTATTCATTAAATATGACGTCAACAGTGCTGACAGAGTTATAGTTCTTTTCTCCAACATTTTTTTTTTGGGGGGGGGGGGGGGGTGGAATCACTTAAAACATGTAGAAATGCAAAAAAAAAATCTAATTTTGTTGAAAAAAAAGTTGCAAAATTTTTTTTTCTCAAACAATTTTTTTTTGGGGGGTGGGGGTTGGAAATCACTTAAAACATGTATAAATGCAAAAAAAAAATTTTTTTTCTCTAACAATTTTTTTTTGGGGGTGGGGGATGGAAATTACTTAAAACATGTAGAAATGCAAAAAAAAAAATTTTTTTTCTCTAATTTTTTTTGGGGGGGGGGTTGGAAATCACTTAAAACATGTAGAAATGCAAAAAAAAAAATTTTTTTTGGGGGGGGGGGTTGGGGGTTGGAAATCACTTAAAACGTAGAAATGCAAAAAAAAAATTTTTTTTCTCTAATAATTGTTTTTTGGGGGGGGGGGGTGCAAATCACTTAAAACATGTAGAAATGCAAAAAAAAAAATTTTTCTCTAACTTTTTTGGGGGGGGGGGGGGGGGTGGGGGTGGAAATCACTTAAAACGTAGAAATGCAAAAAAAAAAATTTTTTTTTTCTCTAACTTTTTTTGGGGGGGGGGGGTTGGAAATCACTTAAAACATGTAGAAATGCAAAAAAAAAAATAATTGTCTAAATTTTTTTTGGGGGTGGGGGTTGGAAATCACTTAAAACTGTAGAAATGCAAAAAAAAAAAAATTCTCTAACAATTTATTTTTTTGGGGGGGGGGGTTGGAAATCACTTAAAACATGTAGAAATGCAAAAAAAAAAATTCTCGAACAATTTTTTTGGGGGGGGGGACCAAGTCCAAAATCTAATGGCATGATCCTTGGACCATACCTAACCCCCCCACCAAGTTTCGTCGAATCCGTCGAGGAGTTCTTCCGTAATACAAAAATTTAACATTTTGACGCTCACGCTCACAGCCGGGGGTATCGCTATAGCTCTCTGTTCTTCGAACAGGCGAGCTAAAAAGTCTTTGGTATGACTCAGCCAGGGCTCAAACTGCCAACCTCTCAGATTCAGAGCAGACACTGACCATTACGCCATCAAGGCTTGTGCAGCAACATATTTGTGCAATGTTTGATATTCATCACTCTCCTTCATATTTTTCATCACGTTGCACTGAAATTCATGTTTTGAGAAATATTTATTCATTCATGAGGGTCAATAAGTGTGTCCATATAATATTATACGGATTAATAAAACAAGGGTGATTGTTCAGTTGAAAGGTTGATGTTGTTATAAAGAGATATGGATACACAGGTGGCCTCATGCTTTAGACACGACCCTTGCATCCTCGATGTTTATACCATCTGAAGATATCAGTAAGAAGGATTCTGATTGCAAGACTCTGGAAGCCAAACAAGTTCCAGGAGAATTGCAATGTTCCCACAGGATCTGCAGTAAAAACCCAGTAGCTCCATCATGACCTTCAGGGAGGGTGTATGGCAGCCTGGTGAAGTCTACATGTGACACCAGTCCATACTTTGTGGTTGATTCTTAATGCTCTCAGAGCAAGTCAAAATTGTCATGAAATTATGACTTTGAAAAAGAGCAGATGCTCAACATTTCCCAAAGTCCACTCCATGAAATCGATTTCATAATGCAGTCATTGACTTGAAGTTACCTTGAAGTTACTGATAATTATCAAACAAGATGGGCATTCACACAAACTTTAGAAATACAACTATTCTGAAAAAATATATATAATGTACAAAACACACTTTCAAAAAAATAATACAAATACTTCCCCAAAATAATTCCAAATATACACTTCATCAACATAGTTATGACATATGTATATAACAAATGATCCCTTTACTTGGCCTTACACTATGTGTTTATATTACCTGGACACCATTAAGATTTGAACCGTAGAATTTATTATTGGCAAAACAAGGCTTTCCTGGCACTGACAGAGATAAAATGCTTATACTTTTTCGTGCAGTGACATCACGTTCAAATGTGGGTGTGGAATCCCCTGTTCCAACCAAATTCCTTGGTCCAAATTTCCATGCTTTGGCAAATTAATCATCATGCAGTCACCCTTGTGTTTTCTCCTGAAACCAGAAAATTGCTGGCAAAACGAATCGCTTAAAAGGCCAAGCAGACACAATCAAGTCTGTTGTTGGTATTAAGCTGAGAAAACAAAGAAGCTGGATATAGCCATTCATCAATTCAAACAGAACACTGGAGAAACTGTGGTGCAGCGCGAGGTACATGGGGCATTCAAAAGGTTATCAGAATGAGATCCTCCATTACGATAGGCCAAGAAAGACCAGGGTCTTTGCATTCCTCAATACACAAGTAAGTATATAATATATATATATATATAAATATATATACACTGTGCATAATGTATATATACATATACACATACAAGCGTGGGTGGGCTCGCTATGGTCGCCTATCCACACATCGTTGCAGAGATTTACGTTACAGATTTTGTGTGTTATGATTTACACCAATCATAATACAATTATTTCTTTTGTACAAATGTATTTGTAATATTAGTGATATTATATTTATTTGACATTTATTTGTAATATAAAAGGATCCAAGTGGTCTAAATGGTCAAGGGTCGAAGCTGTCTAATCTGTCTGAAGGGTGTAAGGAGTCTAAATGGTGTTAAGGTTTTAGGGGTCTTTTGGGTTTTTGGGGTCTTTTGGGTTTGCAGGGTCTTTTTGGATCTTCGGTGACTTTTCGGTCTTCAGGTCTTTTGGGTTCTCAGGGTCTTTAGAGTCTTTTGGGGTCGTCGGTGACTTTTGGGTTGTCTGGGTCTTTTGGGCCATTGGGGTCTTTTGGGTCTTTAGGGGTCTTAAGGGTCTCGGGGAATTAACATTCAAACAGGATGTCATTAATAGGCATATACTCTTCACAGCTTTCCGGACTGACTCACGGATTCACCGCCTCACCGCCTCACCGTGCTTTTCGTTTTTAGAAAATATAGATGATTAAAAACACACCACCACGTAACCGCCATGTTATTAAAAACACACCACCAGAACGCCAGTTATTAAAACACACCACCATCATGTAACCGCCACGTTTTAAAACACACCACCACAACGTAACCGCCATGTTATTAAAAACACACCACCACCATGTAACCCCACGTTATTAAAACACCACCACGTAACCGCCATGTTATTAAAACACACACACCACCATGTAACCGCCATGTTATTAAAAAACACACCACCATGTAACGCCATGTTATTAAAAACACACCACCATGTAACCGCCATGTTATTAAAAAACACACCACCATGTAACCGCCATGTATTAAAAACACACCACCATGTAACCGCCATGTTATTAAAACACACCACCACGTAACCGCCATGTTATTAAAAACACACCACCATGTAACCGCCACGTTATTAAAAACACACCACCACGTAACCGCCATGTTATTAAAAACACACCACCACGTAACCGCCATGTTATTAAAAACACACCACCACGTAACCGCCATGTTATTAAAAATACACCACCATGTAACCGCCATGTTATTAAAACACACCACCATGTAACCGCCACGTTATTAAAAACACACCACCACGTAACCGCCGTGTTTTAAAAACACACCACCACCATGTAACCGCCACATTATTAAAAACACCACACCACCACGTAATCTACTATATAAATGGCAGTCCTTCTGTCTGTCTGTTTTGTTTGTAACCAATAAGCTCCTAGACCAGTGAACCAATCTTGATGAAACTTTACAACATATAGACCTAACATTCAGCTCCAGGATGTGCTAAATGGCTTTCCATAAAAATGAATATATATATATATATTATATATACAATATATATATATATATATATATTAAAAAAATACAATTTCCATAAAAAAAATGGCTTTCGAATAGTGCGCCGGCGTATTAATCGTAACAAAAGGCTTCATGGTTAAAAACGCTAGAGTTTTTTGAAATACAAAATGTTCTATTCGTTGACTTTTTAAACATACACATTCTCCTCCTGTTATTTGAA
The DNA here is from genome assembly GCA_035128595.1 of Eptatretus atami. Classification (NCBI taxonomy): domain Eukaryota; kingdom Metazoa; phylum Chordata; class Myxini; order Myxiniformes; family Myxinidae; genus Eptatretus; species Eptatretus atami. Next base: position 5,865,851 of record CM068954.1, read on the forward strand.
TTCTCGAACTGCACGCGCCAGCAACGCTAACTGCTGATAGATCGCTCATGAAAGAGCCAGGCAAGCGGAGTCAGCTGCGGAGAGAGAGAGTCGTCTTACTGCTGATATATCTGCTCATGAACGAGCCAGGCAAGCGGAGTCAGCTGCAGAGAGAGAGACAGAGTCGTCTTACTGCTGATATATCTGCTCATGACGGCCAGGCAAGCGGAGTCAGCAGAGAGAGAGAGAAGAGAGAGAGAGAGAGAGAAGAGAGAGAGAGAGAGAGAGAGAGAGAGAGTCGTCTTACTGCTGATAGATCTGCTCATGAAGAGCCAGGCAACAGAGTCGGCTGCAAGAGAGAGAGTCGTCTTACTGCTGATAGATCTGCTCATGAAAGAGCCAGGCAAGCAGAGTCGGCTGCAGAGAGAGAGAGAGAGAGTCGTCTTACTGCTGATAGATCTGCTCATGAAAGAGCCAGGCAAGCAGAGTCGGCTGCAGAGAGAGAGCGTCGCCTAACTGCAAATAGAGCGTCACACCGACGGGCGAGAGAAGCAACAAAACTCACGTTCCAGGTTTCTAGGTCCGGGTTTCGGCAGGACATCAAGGACAGTTGCCACTGCTGCTAGAAACATGGAGTGGCTCAAGGCGCCTTCAACTATGACCTCTCTGAGGATTACGGCAGCATAAAGCCTTCCTTCCATAAATCTGAGGAATAAAAGAAGCCTTCCTAATTTTTCTCATACAACTAATGCCTCAGTCTAACTAGCGTGAGGAAAATAGGGCAAATTTCCCGGATATTACGGGTACTTCAGCTAGTTCAAATAACTGCCACTGTGCAATTAAAAACACCTCACCATACGTTGCTCGAGAGACCGGCTTGTTTTAACTGAAGATAAGTATGTGAGTTCATGACAGAGCAAACCACTCGTTCAGAGTGACGGAGCACAACCACTCGCTCAGGGTGACGGAGCACGAACCACTCGCTCAGGGTGACGGAGCACGAACCACTCGCTCAGGGTGACGGAGCACAAACCACTCGCTCAGGTGACGGAGCACGAACCACTCGCTCAGGTGACTGAGCACAAACCACTCGCTCAGGGTGATGGGCACAAACCTCACTCATGGTGACGGCGAACCACTCACTCATGGTGACGGAGCACGAACCACTCGCTCGGGTGACGGAGCACGAACCACTCGCTCAGGGTGACGGAGCACAACCACTCGCTCAGAGTGATGGAGCACGAACCATTCGCTCAGGGTGATGGAGCACAAACCACTCACTCATGGTGACGGAGCACGAACCACTCGCTCAGGGTGACGGAGCACAAACCACTCGCTCAGGGTGACGGAGCACAAACCACTCGCCTCAGGGTGACGGAGCACGAACCACTCGCTCAGGGTGACGGAGCACAACCACTCGCTCAGGGTGACGGAGCACAAACCACTCGCTCAGGGTGATGGAGCACGAACCACTCCCTCAGGGTGACGAGCACGACACACTCACTCAGGGTGATGGAGCACGAACCACTCGCTCAGGGTGATGGAGCACGAACCACTCACTCAGGATGACGGAGCATGAACCACTACTCAGGGTGACGGAGCACGAACCACTCGCTAGGGTGATGGAGCAACGACCACTCGCTCAGGGTGACGGAGCACCGACAACTCGCTCAGGGTGATAGAAGTATGAGTGTATAAAAGTTGGTCAAATAGTTTAACTGATGTTGATCATGTAATCTTTGTCTGGTTGACAGAGTCCGCCAGGCCGAGGCCTTTGAGTTGGAGGTGACGCTTTGGTGTAGAACTATGTCCATTGTAGATCGGGGGAGTGCCCGTCACACTCCACATGTTTTCGATTATATATATATATATATATATATATATATATATATATATATATATATTATATATATATATTGTTATGGTTCTCGGCGTTCAGCTGGGCACACGTGATAAGCTGCACCGCCAACCTTCTTCCCAAGGCCAGACGTGGGTGGGCCAGGCCGACCTCTGGCCGAAACCCAGCCCAGAAAGGTGGACCACGTGAAGGGCCGGTCCAATCGGGATGCTCGGATGGACAATGACGTCGGTTTCGCCATGGCTCCTCCCCGAGCTCCGGGATCTATAAAGTACGGAGCATCCGCAGAGGAAGGGGTTGTTGTTGTGATCGAAAGAAGAAGTCAGTGGGTTGTTGGTTGATTGAAAGGAAGAAGTCGGTTGTTGTTGATTGAAAGGAAGAAGTCGGTGGTTGTTGTTGATTGAAAGGAAGAAGTCGGTGGGAGTTGGTTGAAAGAAGGTCGAAGGCGTGAGAAGTCGGTTGGAAAGTGGAGAATTGAAGGAGTTGTTGTGAAAGTGTTCCTGCGGCTTGGCTCTGCCTACGTCTCCCTGACGGCCCGCCTACTGGACTGGTCCCCGCCGACACGACCTCGACCAAACCTCTTACCTGGTCCTGTCTACTGCTCCATTCTCGGCCTTGGACTCCGCTCTTCTCCACTCGGCTCCTGCTCCAAACACGATTACCACTCGTGGGCTGTGGACCGAACTACACAACTTTTGTCGGGTGCCGCACCATGGAGCATCCCTCCCCCAAAACGCTCAGGTACCGAGAAACTGTAACCTCAACTCCCTCCTCGCTGGCTGCAAAAGTTCCTTTCACAATTGGGTTTACTTTGAGTGTGTGTCTGAGAGTGTTGCGCCTGTCCGTTAGGTAAGCCTGTATAAGATCTTTATTGTTGTGATTGTTGCTTTTATAATCTCGCGTCAAGTCTGCACTGTGTCTGCTTTTGTAAGTTGCTTGTATAATTGTGGCACCCACACCTCTCTCATCTTTCCCTGCATTACATCCCCAATAAACCTTTTGTTGTGCCACATGCTTTTCCTCGCTTATTGTAAACAAATAATAATTGTAGAAATCTTCCCAGCTCGCCTTTGTCTTTTCCTCCATTGGTCCAGCATGGTTCGGATCTAAGTTTAGCCGGGTCTTTATTCCCAACAATCCGTTCCTTCTCGCCGGTACGTCCTTGGCAGTGCCGCTCGGCTGCATCTGATCCGGAAAGGTGATCCGTAGTTGGTAGAGTGATCCGGTTCGGACAAGGTACCGAGGGCGTGGTTCCCCCCGGTGGTTAAACCGCGTGGTTAATTAGGTAACCTGATTCTAGACAGGAGGACCCTAGGTCAGCGGTTGAGTTATTGGCGTTCACGGTCGGTTAGCGACCCGCCGCGTCACGGAATTGTCCGTGTGCGATGGCCTGCAATCCTGGGGAGTCTTGTGGGAACCCGAGATTGTCTCTTACTTGAACTCTTAAAGCATTTACTTGGGCTGAATCTGAGGTGCAATTAATTGGCAATTTCTGAGACTGGTAACTCTAATTAACTTATCCTCTGCAGTAGAGGTAACTCTGGGTCTTCCTTTCCAGTGGCGGTCCTCATGAGAGTCAGTTTCATCATAGCGCTTGATGGTTTTTGCGACGGCACTTGAAGAAACTTTCAAAGTTCTTGAAATTTTCCAGATTGACTGTCCTTCATGTGTTTAAGTAATGATGGACTGTCGTTTCTCTTTGGCTTGGTTGAGTTGTTCTTGCCATATATGGAGACTACAGTACAGAAAAAATAATGGTCTTTTACCAAATAGGGATATTTACTGTACACCAACCCTACTTGTCACAACACAATGATTGGCTCAAAAGCATTAAGAAGGAAAGAATCCACAAATTAACTTTTAAGAAGGCACACCTGTTATATGGAAAAGCATTCCAGGTGACTACCTCATGAAGCTGGTTGACAGAATGCCAAGGAGTGTGCAAAGCTGTCATCAAGGGTCTCTCAGGGTTCTCTGCCGACTTTGTCAAAGTTAAGTTTCCGGTCGTTATTTGTCCCATTTTAACTGTTTATTTACATGAGCAGCAAGAGACCCTTTAGACTCGCTGTGAGAGGGACTTCAGATGAGTGACCTCAACTGGCTCAAGGGAAAACGTGTTCCGGATGTGGACTGTAAATCACACAGCCAGCTATTATGGATGCCCAGCAAAGGATGCCAGTGCAACAGCTGCAAAAAGAGAGGACACTTTGTTAAAGTATGCCGGGGCTCCAAACAGGTTCACAAGTGACTGCTCGGCAGTGTCAATACTTCCCGAATCCGTCTACCTGCAATGTTTCAAGAATGTCACTGACTGAGCCAAAACTACACTTGGTTAGCTACCTGAGAAATCCGATACCTGTGCGTGGTTGCCTGCACGCGGATGTGACTTTCGAGAATTGCTGTGGCGCCACTGAATTTTATAGAGTGCGGAGCGGCGCTGCCAGTCTGGGCAGATATCTGGTTGCTGCACTTGACATGCAACTACTGAATGGTCGATCACTTCTACCACCCAAAGCACTGCAAATCAAACCCCAGGTCACTTCCACAACAGTGATCAAAGTTCCTGTCAACCGTCTTTAGCAGAGAAGGTAACCCAAAAGAGTTGATACCTGACGATGGTTCACAATTCACATCTCAGGAATTTGAAACCTTTCTGAAAGACGGAGTCATTATCCACAGGAAGTCAGCAGTGTACTACCTGCAAGCGAATGGGGAAAATGAGCGATTCAATAGAAGCTTAAAGGAAAGCTTGCTCACTGCTAACATTGAAGGGAAGGACTGGAAAACATTTACAAGGACTTTCTTCAAACATACCGGGCAACTCTACATGCCAAACGCAGCAATCACCTGCTGAAGTGCTTCATGGGAGAGAGATGCACACCAAGCTACATGTATCTGGTTGCAGATGCCAAAGCCCAACACACCGTCACACAAAGATGCGGTGCTCAGAGTCCAAGAGTAGCAGAACAAGCAAATGGTGTACACCGCAAACGCCGTGGAGCAAAGGATGTGAACTGTGAATGTGGTTCCTTCGTCCGAGCGAGGAAACCTGGCGTCCTCCGAAAAGGACAATCCAAATTATCAGCGCCTCTCCAAGTTATGGAGCAAAGAGGATCTCACACGTACAAACTGTCGATGGACGGATCTGGAATGCTCTCATTTAGCATCTGCCTGTGAAAGGAATAAGAGATGATCCGAGCTTCCACTCCTTCCTGACATCACGCACCACCAGTGTAAAACACATCAGAACACGTGCCGGTCGGCCGGGACGCCAGAATTCGCAGACCTCCAGTCTGGACTCAAGATCATGTGAAGATGTAATGTAATGTAAAGTCCTTTGAGAATAAGAAAAGGAAGCCAATTTAAGCCGTTGCCATGTTTATTACAGCGCGGCAACATCGTGCTGTGATATAATTGGCTATTCTGTCCTGTGTCTTCTGTCACGTCTTGTCACACTTATTGTTGGGTGTGATGTGGGCGGAGATTGCCGGGTGGATTGTGGGCAGAGATTGCCGGGTGGATTGTGGGCGGAGATTGCCGGGTGAATTGTGGGCGGAGATTGGCGGGTGGATTGTGGGCGGAGATTGCCGGGTGGATTGTGGCGGAGATTGCCGGGTGAATTGTGGGCGGAGATTGGCGGGTGGATTGTGGGCGGAGATTGCCGGTGGAATTGTGGGCGGAGATTGCCGGGTGAATTGGGGGCGGAGATTGCCGGGTGATTGTGGGCGGAGATTGCCGGTGGATTGTGGGCGGAGATTGCCGGGTGGATTGTGGGCGGAGATTGCGGTTGATTTTGTGGGCGGAGATTGCCGGGTGGATTGTGGGCGGAGATTGCCGGTGGATTTGTGGGCGGAGATTGCCGGTGGATTTGGTGGGCGGAGATTGCCGGTGGATTGTGGGGGAATTGCGGGGGATTGTGGGCGGAGATTGCCGGTGGATTGTGGGCGGAGATTGCCGGGTGAATTGTGGGCGGAGATTGCCGGGTGAATTGTGGGCGGAGATTGGCCGGGTGAATTGTGGGCGGAGATTGCCTGGGTGAATTGTGGGCGGAGATTGCCGGGTGGATTGTGGGCGGGAGATTGCGGGTGATTGTGGCGGAGATTGCCGGGTGGATTGTGGGCGGAGATTGCGGGTGTAATTGTGGGCGGAGATTGCCGGGTGGATTGTGGGCGGAATTGCCGGGTGAAATTGTGGGCGGAGATTGCCGGGTGAATTGTGGCGGAGATTTGCCGGGTGGAATTGTGGGCGGAGATTGCCGGGTGGATTGTGGGCGGAGATTGCCGGGTGATTGTGGGCGGAGATTGCCGGGTGGATTGGTGGGCGCGGAGATTGCCGGGTGGATTGTGGGCGGAGATTGCCGGGTGGATTGTGGGCGGAGATTGCCGGTGGATTGTGGGCGGAGATTGCCGGGTGAATTGTGGGCGGAGATTGCGGGTGATTGTGGGCGGAGATTGCCGGTGAATTGTGGGCGGAGATTGCCGGGTGAATTGTGGGCGAGATTGCCGGTGAATTGGTGGGCGGAGATTGCGGGTGAATTGTGGGCGGAGATTGCCGGGTGAATTGTGGGCGGAGATTGCCGGGATTGTGGGGCGGAGATTGCCGGGTGATTGTGGGCGGAGATTGCCGGGTGAATTGTGGGCGGAGATTGCCGGGTGATTGTGGGCGGAGATTGCGGGTGAATTGTGGCGGAGATTGCCGGGTGAATTGTGGGCGGAGATTGCCGGGTGGATTGTGGGCGAGATTGCGGGTGGATTGTGGGCGGAGATTCCGGGTGGATTGTGGCGAGATTGCCGGGTGAATTGTGGGCGGAGATTGCCGGGTGGATTTGTGGGCGAGATTGCGGGTGGATTGTGGGCGGAGATTGCCGGGTGGATTGTGGGGAGATGCCGGTGGATTGGGCGGAGATTGCCGGGTGATTGTGGGCGGAGATTGCCGGGTGAATTGTGGGCGGAGATTGCCGGGTGGATTGTGGGCGGAGATTGCCGGTGAATTGTGGGCGGAGATTGCCGGGTGGATTGTGGGCGGAGATTGCCGGGTGGATTGTGGGCGGAGATTGCCGGGTGAATTGTGGGCGGAGATTGCCGGGTGGATTGTGGGGGAATTGCGGTGGTTGTGGTGCCGGGTGATTGTGGGCGAGATTGCCGGGTGGATTGTGGGCGGAGATTGCCGGGTGGATTGTGGGCGGAGATTGCCGGGTGAATTGTGGGCGGAGATTGCCGGGTGAATTGTGGCGGAGATTGCCGGGTGGATTGGGGCGGAGATTGCCGGTGGATTGTGGGCGGAGATTGCCGGGTGAATTGTGGGCGGAGATTGCCGGGTGGATTGTGGGGGAGATTGCCGGTGGATTGTGGGCGGAGATTGCGGGTGAATTGTGGGCGGAGATGCGGGTGAATTGTGGGCGGAGATTGCGGGTGGATTGTGGGCGGAGATTGCCGGGTGGATTGTGGGCGGAGATTGCCGGGTGAATTGTGGGCGGAGATTGCCGGGTGATTGTGGGCGGAGATTGCCGGTGATTGTGGGCGGAGATTGCCGGTGATTGTGGGCGGAGATTGCCGGGTGAATTTGGGCGGAGATTGCCGGGTGAATTGTGGGGGAGATTGCCGGGTGGATTGTGGGCGAGATTGCCGGGTGAATTGTGGGCGGAGATTGCCGGGTGGATTGTGGGCGGAGATTGCCGGGTGGATTGTGGGCGGAGATTGCCGGGTGGATTGTGGGCGGAGATTGCCGGGTGAATTGTGGGCGGAGATTGCCGGGTGAATTGTGGCGGAGATTGCCGGGTGAATGTGGGCGAGATTGCGGGTGAATTGTGGGCGAGATTTGCCGGTGAATTGTGGGCGGAGATTGCGGTGAATTGTGGGCGGAGATTGCCGGGTGAATTGTGGGCGAGATTGCGGGTGAATTGTGGGCGGAGATTGCCGGGTGAATTGTGGCGGAGATTGCGGGTGATTGTGGGGGAGATTGCCGGTGGATTGTGGGCGAGATTGCCGGTGGATTGTGGGCGGAGATTGCCGGTGAATTGTGGGCGGAGATTGCCGGGTGATTGTGGGCGGAGATTGCCGGTGTGATGTGGGCGGAGATTGCCGGGTGGATTGTGGGCGGAGATTGCCGGGTGGATTGTGGGCGGAGATTGCCGGGTGGATTGTGGGCGAGATTGCCGGGTGAATTGTGGGCGGAGATTGCCGGGTGGAATTGTGGGCGGAGATTGCCGGGTGAATTGTGGGCGGAGATTGCCGGGTGGATTGTGGCGGAGATTGCCGGGTGGATTGTGGGCGGAGATTGCCGGGGAATTGTGGGCGGAGATTGCGGTGGATTGTGGGCGGAGATTGCCGAGTGGTGTGGGGAGATTGCCGGGTGAATTGTGGGCGGAGATTGCCGGGTGATTGTGGCGGAGATTGCCGGTGGATTGTGGGCGGAGATTGCCGGGTGAATTGTGGGCGGAGATTGCGGTGATTGTGGACGGAGATTGCCGGGTGGAATTGTGGGCGGAGATTGCCGGGTGGATTGGGCGGAGATTGCGGGTGAATTGTGGGCGGAGATTGCCGGGTGGATTGTGGGCGGAGATTGCCGGGTGATTGTGGGCGAGATTGCCGTGGTGAATTGTGGGCGGAGATTGCCGGGTGATTGTGGGCGGAGATTGCCGGGTGATTGTGGCGGAGATTGCCGGGTGATTGTGGGCGGAGATGCCGGGTGATTGTGGGCGGAGATTGCCGGGTGAATTGTGGCGCGGAGATTGCCGGGTGGATTGTGGGCGGAGATTGCCGGGGATTGATGGGCGGAGATTGCCGGGAATTGTGGGCGGAGATTGCCGGGTGAATTGTGGGCGGAGATTGCCGGGTGGATTGTGGGCGGAGATTGCCGGGTGAATTGTGGGCGGAGATTGCCGGGTGGATTGTGGGCGGAGATTGCCGGTGGATTGTGGCGGAGATTGCCGGTGGATTGTGGGCGGAGATTGCCGGGTGAATTGTGGGCGGAGATTGCCGGGTGGATTGTGGGCGGAGATTGCCGGGTGGATTGTGGGCGGAGATTGCCGGGTGGATTGTGGGTGAGATTGCCGGGTGATTGTGGGCGGAGATTGCCGGTGGATTGTGGGGCGAGATTGCCGGGTGGATTGTGGGCGGAGATTGCCGGTGTGGATTGTGGGCGGAGATTGCCGGGTGATTGTGGGCGGAGATTGCCGGTGATTGTGGGCGGAGATTGCCGGGTGATTGTGGGCGAGATTGCGGGTGATTGTGGGCGAGATTGCCGGGTGATTGTGGGGGAGATTGCCGGGTGAATTGTGGGCGGAGATTGCCGGGTGGATTGTGGGCGGAGATTGCCGGGTGGATTGTGGGCGGAGATTGCCGGGTGGATTGTGGGCGGAGATTGCCGGGTGGATTGTGGGGCGGAGATTGCGGGTGAATTGTGGGCGGAGATTGCCGGGTGGATTGTGGGCGGAGATTGCCGGGTGGATTGTGGCGGAGATTCCGGGTGATTGTGGGCGGAGATTGCCGGGTGGATTGTGGGCGGAGATTGCCGGGTGGATTGTGGGCGGAGATTGCCGGGTGGATTGTGGGCGGAGATTGCCGGTGAATTGTGGGCGGAGATGCCGAGTGGATGTGGGCGGGATGCGGGATGTGGGCAGATTGCCGGGTGGATTGTGGGTGGAGATTGCCGGTGAATTGTGGGCGGAGATTGCCGGGTGGATTGTGGCGGAGATTGCGGGTGAATTGTGGGCGGGGTTAATGCGGAAGAGCGACGTTTTTTTGTGCTGAATCGTTTTCTGTGTCTTCCTGTTCCGTTAAGTTGTTGACGCGCAGCGTTGTAACTGTCGTTTTTTTATTAATTTTTGCACGTACGTTTTTTTTTTTTTTTTGCACGTACGTTTTTTTGTTTTTTTTTGCACGTACGTTTTTTGTTTTTTTTAGCACGTACGTTTTTTTTATAGCGCGGCGACATCGCGCTGTTATATAATTGGCTATTCTGTCCTGTGTCTTCTGTCACATTTATGGCCTCGCACGTCCCTTTGATCTGAGGGCTATAAATATAAATTTGTCCAACGTCACAACTCTTCCCGTCATGCATGCTAATTCACGTGTCTACATTTAAATTTTATAACTGCAAAATTGTTTCATCATTCTTAACCTCGACTTTTACCGCCCCCCCCCCCCCAGCCGCGCGATATCGAAGTATTCGCTTCTTGTTCCTACTTGTTTTATGGTTAATCCATACTGTGGCAATGACTACATGTCAGCTTCCAGTTAATTGATATTATGTTGTCCTGAGAATACTGGTATGCATGTGGTTAAAGAAAAGGGGATTATGTGGTGCTGTGCATCGACTGGACACGAGAGGGTGCGATGAGGAATAAGGAGTTGGGGGTGGGAGGTCAGGAGGTGTGTCGTGCAAAGCTTGTTACGTTCCGATGTTCGGTTTAATAAAACCGTTTGAGAATATTAAATTCCTCATTCTTGGAATATTTTACGATACAAGTGGGCACCGATAGTCCATATAACAACTCATAAAAGTAAATGTTAAATAATTCACAAGTTATCCTTTAAATAAGTTCTCTTTAACGTTCGTTATCGTCAGAGCAGAGTGGCGCAGCGGAAGCGTGCTGGGCCCATAACCCAGAGGTCGATGGATCGAAACCATCCTCTGCTAATATTTTTTTTTTTTCTCACATATTACTTCGCAGAGTGTGTGTTTTTATGAGGTTTAAAAGTTACTAGTAAAATAACCGTTGCTGTTAAAAAAAGACAATGTCCGCGTCGCGTCGTTGTTGTTTTGTCTCCATTCGAGGGATGTACCAAATCAATTTTAAGTGTCAAGGCTGGTTCCCTCCCACCTGTTTCTTCGCAACTTGTTCTGTTTAATCAATAATTTTGTGCATCTTGTCCCGTTAATAAATAACGTGCATCTCACGGTGACATTTTCATCTCCCGCTCACATTCATTAGGAATATACAACAAGAGTCACTTTTTGTTCGAGCCGTTTTCGATCGGAATGAATGTGGGGCGAATATTAATTTGATTAATTTTTATCACGACTCGGATCTATTTGGCGTTCTCTTTGTTTCTTCCTTCCAACGTGGAAAGTTCACTTGATGATACACCCACTGTGCGTCATTTTGTGTGAACTGTGACGTGACGAAGCACAAAGCCACAGACCGACCCCTGTTCCGAATGTCACGTGATGTTTTATATTCCGCGATCGATTTAATTGACTTTTTCGCTCAGGTTGAACAACTTGTTGACCTCAACTTAGTCGTTTATGTGTCTATTTCTTGCTGACTACAATGCATCATTTACTTATTAACCAAGAAGCAACGACTGTCGACCTTGTGAAATGAGCGGTGTATTAGCAGTTTGCATTGTTTGGATGGATTTTTTTTGTTGTTGATGTTTTAACGCCAAAAATGACGTTGTTTAGTCTTTACATTTATTATTTAACCAAGAACCAACGACCGTCGACCTTGTGAAATGAACGAGAGAGAAAGGCCTTCGATGAATTAGGCTTTAATTCACTTGATTGAAGCCATCTCTACAAACACAGCAAAAAGGAGTACATGAGCAATGAATCAGAGCGGGGTATAATAACAATTAACCAGCAAACACACAGAACCAGGTACACTCTCAACTCTCACCACATTCTCCCCGTCTTTAAAATTTAACTAGACGTTCAACTAATACATCATGATTTCTTTAAAGCTATAGAAGCATACATTTCAAGCAGTGAGAATTATTATGGGCATAGTAATGTGGTAGGAAAGTTATCAAGGGATACTGATAATCCTTTTACAGATCGAGTCGTCGAGGAGCTTTTATCGGTCGCCCTCTCCTGGAGTAAATGGTGATTTCACGCGAGGGAGGTTTCTGAACCCCTTGAGAAGCCTCGGTCGGTGTCGGGGATGACTCCACGTCCGTTCTCGGGTAATATGTTGTGGCTTCGTCTGCATCAAGCCCGACATTACCCTTCTCGGGTGGAGAAGTACCAGAGGGAGAAGCACCTGGGGGGGGGGGGAGTACCAGAGGGAGAAGTACCAGCGGGAGCCAGATGGCGAACCGACACAGTGGTCTCCCTACCATCAGGAAGTCTAACATGAGCATACTCAGGATTAGTATCGATGAGTTAGACCTTATCCACCAATGGTTCATACTTGCTTTGTCGTACTGGGCGCTTCATGAACACAGTACCAGGATAAGTTAGCCAGTTGGGCACCGATTGACTGCCGGTGTATCGTCGTTGGTGAGTAAACATTTGTTCATGCGGAGTAGTATTGATGGACGTACAGTGCAAAGAGCGTATGGAATTCAGGGCCTCGGGGAGGGTAATCTCCCACCGCTCAATCCCCAGTCCTCTCGATTTCAGCGCCAGGGTTACGGCTTTCCAAATAACTCCGTTATACAACCGTTCCACCTGTCCATTACCTTGTGGGTTTGTAACTCGTTCGTTCGACTAGTCGCAATGCCGTGTTCATGTAGGAACTGTTTTGAGTTCATCCGACATGAACACGGACCTCTGTCAGAATGTATGTACGATGGTTTCCCAAACATGGCAAAGAGTTCAGAGAGACATTTCACTGGACAGTGCACGGGAACCTTGAGTATTCGTCAACAACAGTGAGTATGTATCTGTTATTTGTCTCAGTTGGCAAGGGCCCTTTGAAGTCGATATTTAGTCTCTCGAAGGGCGAAGTAGCCTTGATCAACTTGCCTGGAGCTGCGCCATAGAATCTGGGTTTTAGTT
>CM068954.1:5885224-5898857 GCA_035128595.1 Eptatretus atami
TCAGTGGACTACTCCAGTTAATGACAAGGCCCCAGGGACCGTCCTTCGGCAGAGTAGTTTTCAGCTTTTACTCGCCTCACGCTCGAGTCACACGTCACGTGGTGCGACTTCGTCTTCTTCTTCCTTAATTTTACCACACGGTGTATTAGCAGCTTGCATTGTTTGGATGGATTTTTTTATTTTATTATTAACGCCAAAAATGATGTTGTTTAGTCTTTACATTTATTTAGCGGGAAACCTATACATTGTCTAATAAAAGACAATTTAATATAACGAGCAAATGAAATACGAATATCTTTCAAAGTTCTTCCGGGTTAGCAAAAGTCTCGTCAAAAAAAAAAAAAAGGAAGAGATGAGAACGTGTTTTTATTTGTGAACGAGGGGAAAGGGAGAAATTCCTCGGAGGAGGAGGAGGCATGGACTTGGAGGCAGAAGAGTCGGGATGCGATGCCGGAGATATATTTGCCAAAGCTGTCCTGGTTCTCACTCTCCGTCCAAGGTTACGTCGTGAATGGCAGGTGCGGAAACTGCGAAACTCATTGCTCATTAACATTAACATCAACAACTACAACCACCATAGAACCGTTAATATCAACAGAAAAGAATTCCGGACGATTGACTTTGTTGTTATAAACCCAGTGACGTGTTGAAGGCGGATTCTAACCCGAAGCCGTCGTTCTCGTGCCGTGTTTAGGGGACAGATCTCCACAGGGCGTTGCCGTGGGCCTTTACCCCCCTCACCCCCCACCCCCCAGGCATCGTGATAAGGGAGGCAAGTTCCCAGTAACACCCAAAGGTTAGGATTAGAGTTGTTGCAGAAAATTACATTGTGGAGTCACGTGGGAGGACGCATTCAATGGCTGCGCTGTGTGCGAGCCTGTGGACCTGAAGACCAGCACTCGCAAGGTGGTTTCCATGGAGCTGACGAGTCATGCCGTTTCGTTATGTGTCCTGATGCTGGAGGATCAAGTCGTATTGGACGACCCCCAGGGATACACCTCAGCCCCCCTCGCAGGTCATCTCTGGTGGTGGTGGGGGTGGTGGTGGTCGTATGGCACCTTAGCTGCCGGAGTAGCTATCATTTCTTGAAGCGTGACTGTGTCTCTGATGCAGTGCCCCTCCACCAGTACACACACTGTAACTGGTACTCATTTCGCCGACCTCGGAAGGATGACGGGCTGAGTCAACCCCCTGGTGTATTAATTCAGCGGCCGACGGGGCTTGAACTCAGGACCCCAGGATCCCAAGCCGCTACCCGAACCACTGAGCCAACAGCAGGCTACATTGAACGAACTGTTACCATGTTTCGCTGTTACACGACCTTAACCAGCATCGGTTGTCTGGTTCGAAACTTGTGCAGTCTTGAGACTGTACTGCTCGACGTGCATGTCGACCTCCTTTTCGGCTAACTTGCATATCAAATGTTTCAAACCAATATTTCAGGGTCTTGAATCGTATTTGTTATTATGGACGTCAAATATCGCTCATCAGACGATATCACAATTGAACGAGAAGGTGGAGCACGTACCTCTGCCAAGCTGATTAGTGTACGTTTTGTATCCTGCTGATGAGCCGGATCTGGATTCGGACGTGAATTCGAACTTGACCGGCATGTTCTTGTCACCTGACCGACTCGTCCACCAAGTTTCGTCCGAATCCGTGCATAGTTTTTTGGAGATACCTTGCTCTGTATCGTTTTTGGGCCCATCTCTCGATGGTGAAAAACCACTTAAATTCTCGGATCCAGATCCGGATCTTCACCAAAATCTCATAATTCCTTGTTACATACCCAAGCTGTCCACCAAATTTTGGCTGCGTCCGTCAACAATTCACAAACAAACAGACACAGACGGACAGGGGTGAAAACATGACCTCCATTCACCTTCGGTAGAGGAGGGTAATGAAGTTCACTTCATCAAGAAGCATATTGTTTTATATCATAGCAAAGTTGATGGCGTGCCATCGCAAATCCCCACACTTCCCACCGAAAGCAAAGCGAAGTTGAAAGATGGCAAATGGTTCCACCAGGAATGACCCAATGTCAAGTTTGGTTAAAAAAAAAACTTTTGACCCCACTCCAGGATGCTGGGCCAAGAATGACGCTGCTCTCGAAACTTAGTCATAATATGGTGATCATAAACTACCAAGTTTGGTGAATTCCTGCATTTCTGCGATCAAATTTGGGTTACAACATCAGGACTGGGTCCTGATGTTAAAATTGTGGAGGCCATGCCGATCACGTGACTGGAAGTGTCAAAATGGTGGACTTTGTAAATTTTTGGGAACATCACTTGAATGCCTTCAAAGAAATCTTCCTCTCAAGACCCACCAGTCAGAATGACACCAAATTTGGTTTACAACATTAGGCCAAGGCCCAGATAAGCTGCAGGTCCAGTGGTCCGATTGAATTTTTAGTCGCATCTCGCATAGCGAACGCTGGCTCTAAGAGAGCTCCGCGTTGTTGTTGTTGTTGTTCTTCTTCGTCTTCTTCTTCTTCTTACAAAACCTTTAGGACACTGCTCTTTTATATACAGGATCCGGATCTCCTTAAATACTAAACACCTCTACACATCCTCGCATGGAGGGTTCCTTTTGAGAGCGTCTATCATGAACCTTTAAATATATTCGGACATTTGCTTTAAAGTTTCGAAAAGTTCACGTTACTATTTAAAGATTATTCCGTTTAATGTGTTGTAATTTCGTAAATACACGATTTTCTCGTCATGAACGAGGAGCCTCCATGACGGGTCTCGCTATTGGCTCCATCAAGGCACGTGACGAAATATCGGAAGTTGTTGTTGTTATTGTTATTGTGATCAAAATGATGATGTTTCGACTTTCTGTAATGAATTTTTAGCCGCGTGGCGTTGCGAACGCTGGCTCTAAGAGAGCTCCGCGTTGTTGTTGTTCTTCTTCTTCTTGTTCTTTCTTCTTCTTCTGGTGAAGACAAAACCTTTAGGACGCGGCTCTTGGACACATTTGTCCTTGTTTTTTTGAACCTCCACCACCGAAGGTAGATGGAGGTTATGTTTTCACCCCTGTCTGTGTCTTTATTTGTTTGTTTGTCAACAAAATATCTCAAAAAGTTGTGGATGGATTTCGACTAAATTTTTGTGGAGAGCCTGGGCATGTGACAAGGCCGAAGTGATTAGATTTTGGTGAAGATCCAAATCCGGATCGATATCTGAGAATTTTTTGAGTGATTCTTCACCATTGAGAGGTCAGGCCAAAATGATATTTCGCATGATATTTCAAAAAGTATACTCCTGCATATGCCGATTAAATCTTCAACTATTGCAAGATTGATTTATTCAGGGTTTAAATCATTGCTTCGATTTCTGCAGTGCCCCCGATACGTTAGGATAGAAATTTGTAATTTGACCATTGTGCTAGCGATAACCAGCCTACTCTTCACGAGGAACACTGTGCGACATCGTCCACCAACTAATGCTGGCAGCCTGGACACCTGTGCAGTTTAACGTCCGACCGAGGGACGGCACACATATTGATGCCTCGCCCTGCCTGCGACATACCAGGATCACAGCTTATAGCTGAGTCAGGATTCAATCACAGGCTAGAGAGTTCAGAGGTGAGGTACCTCGAGCCCATCCTGTTCGGCCAAAATGGAATGTTGCTTTTAAAACTGGAAGGGCATTTGGAAGAGCGCACACCTCTGCCCTGTAATTCCTGATCCATGAGAACATATCTGGCCCATTACATTTTTGAGACATCATGCTATATATAGTTTTTGGCCCTGTCTCTCAACGGTGAAGAATCACTTAAAAAAAATTCCAGTTGTCGGATCCGGATTCAGATCTTCACCAAAATCGAATCAGTTTGTCGTGGTCACACACCCAACCTGCCCACGAAGTTTCATCTGGATCCTTCCACAACTTTTTGAGATATCATGTACACACACAAACAAACAAACAAGCCGGTAGGTGACATGGGTGGTCGCTATATAATTGCATACTAGTCATACAGTTTTTGACGGATTTTTTTTTTTGAAAATTTTTGAAAAATTTTCAAAAAATAAAAAAAATGAAAATTTTTGACAGAGGTTGATTATCGTGTGCATAAAAGTGCAGAAGCCGATTTTTGATTTTCGAAAAAAAAAAAATTTCCCGGATTTTTTCAAAAATTTCAAAGTCCCATTGCTAGGCAACGGTGGCGTCCATAGCAACGGTGCTCAAAAGCATACAACTAGATCCTGGTATGAACCTACCAGTCAAGTTTCATCAAAATCGGTTGACTCCTCTGGCCTCCAGAGCTGTCCATTACATACATACAGACAGACGGAAAACCTGAGAATAAGGGTAGTCTAGCGACCACCCAACGGACAAAAAGGGGTGAAAACATAACCTTCTTCACCTTCGGTGTTGGAGGTAATAAATATTGTTAAATATTAAATAAGCCATGAATCAGTCCGAGTGATGCTTGAAGGATGAAACATTTGTTATACTTTGATACAACTCCATTTGATTATGCAAGTTTTGTCTGCGACATACCGTCTGTGGCAAAATTATGCACTTGAAGAATACACAACTGCGGCATACCGTACATCACTATTTACACATTTACACCCACTCCCTTAGTTTATCTTTCGAATGATCTCTAAATGTTTATGGAAAAAAAAAAATTATATTCATGTAGACTTTGCAAATCCATATTATCAATGCACCCCCCCTCTCTCTTTTTGGGTGGTCTCTCGTTCCAATTCCATCCCCTAGGTAGCCTTCCGGCAGATTTTGCAGGCTTGGAGGAATGAGTTGCTGGCGCTTGATCGTGGGAGAGATGCATTAGACTGCTTTGACCTGGCCATCCGCCTGTATCCAGGTGATCCTCATATAAGCAACAGCCTTGGTGAACTCCTTTTTAGGTAGGGTTCATTCCTCATCACCATTCTTCTTCCTGATCCGTTGTTGTTGCTTTATTCTTTTTTGTCTTTATTTATTTTTTTACTCTGAACATCCCCCTCCAACCCCTCTTGCTGTGACTTATTAACCTCCGCCATCGAAGATGGACGGAGGTTACTGTTTTCACCCCTGTCTGTCTGTTTGTTTGTTTGTTTGTTTGTGAACAGTATTACGGAAAAACTCCTGGACGGATTTTGACGAAACTTGGTGGGGGATTAGGTATGGTCCAAGGATCATGCCATTAGATTTTGGACTTGGTCCAAAGTCCAATATGGCCGCTACGGCGGCCATTTTGAAAAAAATATTTAAAATTTTTATTTTTGCATTTCTACATGTTTTAAGTGATTTCCAACCAAAAAAATAAAATTTGTTAGAGAAAAAAAAACAAAATTTTGCAACTTTTTTCAAAAAAATTTCGATTTTATTTGAAAAATATTTGAATTTTTTTGGCATTTCTACATGTTTTAAGTGATTTCCAACCCCCCCCCCCAAAAAAAAAATTTGTTAGAGAAAAAAAGAAATTTTGCAACTTTTTTTTTCAAAAAAATTTCGATTTTTTTTGGCATTTCTACATGCGCGTCGATCTAGTTTAGTTTATTCAATCGTGGTTCAGTAGAGTCTGATCGTTTTGACCTACAATGAATAGGATATCAGGTTCACTTAAGTTACCCAGCAGTATTGGCGGTGGAGGTTTTGCACTCTACCGAGTGCTCCCCCTCTAGTTTACAAGTTGTGAATGGCTTGGTGGTTGAGTGGTTAAAGCTGTTTGGTTGGTTCTCATTGATTTCACGGTTGACATTTCCACACGGGCCTTTCACAGAGTTCCAAACTCTCTCGGATTGGTTCTTAACCAAGGAAATGTTCACATTGTCATGAGTGCCTCGATTCCCTGTGAAGAATATGAGCCTTTGCCACCACAATATAATGCATAATTTTATATTTATATACAACACAAGATATTAGGTGATTAGCCTTTTTACATTTACCGAATCAGCTGTGTAATGCAAGTAGTTCTTCTTGTTCTTGCGTATTGCAGCTTGGCTGCCGGGTAGCTGTCATTTTGTTGGGGCACGACTGTGCCGCTGATGCTGTGCCCCTATACCAGTACACTGGTACTCATTTTGCCGACCTCGGAAGGATGACAGGCTGAGTCAACCCCACCTGGTGTTAATTCAGCGACCAACATGGCTCGAACTCAGGACTCTAAGATCCCAAGCCAGCCCCCCCTAACCATTAAGCCAACACCAGGCTTGCAATGCAAGTTATGTGATTAAAATTCTTCATTTTTAAATGTTTTTTTTTGTAATACCCTTCATGCTTACTGGATGTAGTCGACGCCTAGCGAGCTGAGTGCAGGTCCAAGTGAGTTTTTAAGTCAAAGGTGTTGAATGATTATTTACGGTACTCTTGTAATAAAGCAAATTGTGGTGGCTTGGGTCTCATGGTCCTTTATAGACCTTTGCCACTCGATTCCTCTGGGAGGACATCTGAGATTGTGGTGCACGTGCCCAAAGAGAGGTGACAAGTCTTGACTGTATGGGAGATGACTTGGAACTTCCTTTCCCAGGTCCTTTGAGGTCTGGCAGAGTCGAGAACCTTTGGCACCTGCCTTGCTTGAATCTTTTTGAATTTCAAGTGAGATTGAATGATTGTTTCCACACTTTCAACATTGACGTATCCATTTCTCCTTCGGTTTCATCTCGAGTGATCCAGTGATTGTCCAAACCGAACTTCTTTTAATATATATTTTTTTGTATACAAAGTCGAGGTTCATGGAAGAGCGAGAACAAGGAACGGAGAAGGATGCAACAGAACAAAAGGAACAGCAGATTGAGGGGGAAAACACCAAGACCAGGGGCGATGGGTGTAGGAAGGGATAGGGCAGGACACGTGAGATGCACACAATGGGAAATTTAGAGGGTGGGGGCAGGGGGTTATCTGGGGCAGAAAAGATGGTTTTGGATTGGGGATGTCTCGGTGGTGAGATTGAAGAGAATGTGTAAGTTGGTTCCACAGGTGGGCTGGAAAGAGGAACGAATGAGTGGAGGTGAGCATTGATCCTAGATTTAAGTAGTTTCACCAGAAAGGGTTGATGGTGGACCGTTTGTGTCCCGTAGAAACCTGGGGGGTACAAAGCATGGAAAGAGCAGAGGATGCAAAACCAGAAAGGAGCTGGTATAAGACAGAGAGACCAGGAGGTCTAAGTATATTGGTCTCAAGAGAAAGTGTTTTTCCAGAATTTTATTTTCTAAGTATGTTGAGAAGAGATTCTAAAGAAAGAGCAAACAAAAAACCAGAAAGTGGGTAACCCTGCCTCACTGCTCTCGGAACCTTTATGGCGGGAGCCAACACATTGTTAATCTTTATGGCGGGAGCCAACACATTGTTAAGGAAAATCACTGTTAAAGGCCCAGTCACACCTTGACGTTTTAGCCAGCTTATGCCGATTTTTGGAAAATTTGTCTAAAAACGCTGGTACACGTCGAATACGTTATGGGTAAGTTTTGATAACATTGAGAGCACGCTGAAAAACACTGCCATACGTCGTACTACGCTGGCTTTAAACGTTGTACTTTTCGGTTGTCCTCAAATTTCCATGCTTGAAATTTTAAGACTTATGCCAGCGTATGACTCACACGTTCCGCATAACGCTGGCATAAGTTGTAGGCACGTTACGCGATCGTTGACACATGTCGACACACGTTACTTGTAAGTAACTCATAAGTTGAAACACGTCGAGGTAATGTTTAGCGTACCCGAAACTTATTTCTAACCTATGAGTAACGTGTTGTAGGCACGTTACGCGATCGTTGACACACATCGACACACGTTACTTGTAAGGTACTCATAAGTCGAAACACGTCAAGGTAATGGTTAGCGTCAGTGTTCCAGACTCCCTGGTTTTTGTTTTTTTTTTTCTTCCTCCTTCCTTCCTTCGGTATGATGGTGATGTTGACACTTCGATTTCTAGTGCGGTTATAATATAATATATAATAGACTGCCGCTCAACGATTTAAATCATAACTGCACTGTACACTGAACACCGTCATACCGAAGAAAAAATAAAATAAAAAAACCGGGAGTCTGGAACACTGACGCTAACCATTACCTTGACGTGTTTCGACTTATGAGTACCTTACAAGTAACGTGTGTCGATGTGTGTCAACGATCGCGTAACGTGCCTACAACACGTTACTCATAGGTTAGAAATAAGTTTCGGGTACGCTAACCATTACCCGACGTGTTTCTACTTATGAGTACCTTACAAGTAACGTGTGTCGACGTGTGTCAACGATCGCATATCGTGCGTACAACTTATTCCCATCGCATGCGGAACGTGTGTCATACGGCAAGTACGTCGTAAAATGTTAACACGTTTATAATTACAAGACGTACTCCACTTAATACGACGTATGATAGCGTACTTTAGCGTTCTATTCACGCATACCAAACTTACCCATACCGTATTCGACGTGCGCCAGCGTTTTAGACGCATTTTTCAGAGGTCGGCATACGCTGGCAAGATCGCCAAGGTGTGACTGCGATGTTGACACTTCCATTTCTCCGGCGGTTATGATTTAAATCGTTGAGCGGCAGGTTTTTAATAGGCTACGCCACGAGTTCGTCGGCGATACGTGCAGCACGCGATGCAGAAGTTAGACTATCGTTGGGCATAGGTTGTGAACGCCGACAACAGGCTAAGCATTCGTTGGTATAAGTTATCTATAAGACAACGAAACGTTCTGTGTCCGTTACTAATATGTTATGCATACGACCAACTCGTTATGAATACGTCCGAATCTTAAAAAAAAACATCAAAAGTTCAACGTAAGCCAGCGTTTTACATACATTTTGATACGTTGCATTGCTGGCCTAAAACGTCAAGGTGTGACTGGGCCTTAAGCTAAATATCTGTGAATAGCAAGTCAATGTAGGATCGAAATTTTGTTCCGAGGCCACATGCCTTCAATACATGATGCATAAACTTACGGTCAACACTGTCAAATGCCTTATGAAAATCGAGAGACATTATTCCAAAATCTTTTTGCATGCGGTTACATCAATGAGATCTCTGATTAAGAAAATATTATCATGGATGGATCTTCTAGGTACGCAATAGCTCTGTTCTGGTCATACCAGATCACCAATAACCTTTTTTAACGGGTTAGCAAGTACTTTTGAAAAAAAATCTTGTGGTCCGCGCACAGTATGGAGATCGGTCACCAGTTTGTCAAAAGTCGGAGATCTTCGGTTTTTAGGAGCAAGCACACCACAGCTCTTCTGAGACTCAGCAGCATTTCATCAGCCTGTAAGGAAGTGTCCAAAACATTCAGCAACTCGGGGCCTAGAAGGTCACAAAAGGTCAAGAATTCAGGAGGTAGATCGTCGATACCCGAATCCATGGCAGCAAGAGCACAGGTTAGCTCAGGAAGGGTGATTGGTACATCTAGCTCCAACCGTTGAGCCTCAGTTAAGGAGGGGAAGTACGAGGTTAAATCCATCATCATTTCATTACAAGCAGTCTGGTTTTCAAAAAGTTTGGCGTAAAATTTGATGCTGTTCAATCTGACATCACCGTCATTGACAACAACGTTGCCTCGGGTCCAAAACAGAAGAGAATACTCGTGATGGCTCGCTTAAGGATTCTAAATGAAAGTAAGACTTGTTTGGAGTGTCTGATAATTTTACATTCTGAATTCTAAGTCTAATTAACATACCGGCTGCTTTCTCTTGAACCAAATTCCTTAATTGACCTTTCCTTTCAATCGATCAGTAACCGGTAAATGGTGTCGTTATTCTCAGTGGCCAATTTGCTCTCCAACTGTAAAATACCTGTTTCTAACCGAACCATCGTAATGTACTTATCATTTGTGCTATGCGATTGGAAATGCTGACAAAAAACCCCCCAAATTTGAGACTTCATGTTTTGCCACCATATGTTGGATGAAGAAAAGGAAGATATATATATATATATTTTTTTTAATATCAGGACTGCCCAGAAAGCACAGAAAGCTTCTTTTAGCATGCTGTCTTCAAGAAGTCTCACATTAAATTTCGGTTACTGAAGGAGAGACGGGCAGGGCTTTGTTCTCAGGCTCGAAAATGGCCACGGTCTTTGATTTGATGCATGCTTCATTTTCAGAACCTGTGGAATTGGTAACGTCGTGTTTTCCACTTTGGGGTTCATGATTATCATTTGCAGTAAATGTTTCGTTCTCTTTTATAGCGACAGTGTCTCTGTCCAAGACAACCTTTACCGCACTGTCAAGATTATTTGTTTCTGGTGCTCTTAGTTTTTTGGTTTGCATGACAGGTTCTTTGTTCATGGGTTCACTAGCGGTATCAACACCATTAAGTGCCAACTCACTGGCTTCGGAGAGCACCGGGGTGTCAGAAAGCACAGTTGGTGTGATAGAAGGCGTGGCCATGGCGTCGGGAAGCACGGTCGTGGCGTGGGGAAGCACGGTCGGGGCATTTTCTTTTTTGCAGTCCGCATCGGTGTGTCCTGATTTGCCACACTTTATACAAGAGGCTTTGTAACAGAACCTTTTGCCATGTCCGATGGCCCCACAAAGGAAGCACGTCAAGGTAGCTGATGATGCGTGTACATGTAGTACTCGTGATAATTTCCTGATACTTTTAAGGATATGTTTAAACCCGTGTCGTCCCCACGATCAGGACGCACCATGATTACCCGTCTCATCACATGATTCCAGATCGAGGAACCCATCACGTGCTCCACGCGCTCACTTCAGCACCCGAGGGGAATATTTGAGATTTGGGAAACAACTGTTCCACACCAAGACAGACCGGGAATTAATTTATCATTAGTTTTGAACGGTGGTGCGTTGGAAACGATTATTTTGATCGCTGGTGTAACCGTCGTGGATACCATGATGAAATGACTGCCTTTTAAGGTTAAACTGGTACTAACAACATCGTGTACAAACTTTTCGTCTGACGTGAAAACAACAAACTTCTGGCTCATCCGTGACGCGGAACGAACATTTTGATCGCCTATAAGAGCTCCTACAGTGAGGATAATGTCCTCTGTAGGAAATCCTTCGGGCGGAACACACACAAAGGCATACTTCCACGTTGGGGTCTCAAATCCTTCTTGGTGTGAGCTAACATTCGTCATCGCGGCGATGTATCACCTTTCCACCTCGACCAGGAGGAAAAGATACAAATAATAAAATAATAAATGATAAAGCGCTCGATTGCTAGTAAGGCTTAAACAGTCCTGTCGGAAGAGGGAAACCACACCGAACGGGCCTGTTCTTACCGTGAGGGCTCCTCTCTCTCCAATCTTTTCTTACTGTGAGGGCAATCAACAATGTCCCCCCTCAACTCGCTCAGAGCGGGGGCACTGATACCCATTCACGATTTCCTCACCGCATTTCTCCCCACACGGCGCATTACACCATCACCCTCTCTTCTTTCTTCCCCTTCCCTCCTCTTTCCACGTTGGGACCACGTAAGCCCGCAGGCTTACGTCGGGTGAGGGAGAGGTCACCAACGAGCCCCGTCTTCTTTATCCCTATCACCCTTGCTTATCTAACTTCCCAGGGTGAATGAGGCGCCTATGTCTGTAGATTCATGATTAAAGGATTGCCTCAGGGCCTTGCGTGTGTTAGGGTAAGACGTTATTTTGTGACACTGCATTGCTTGTAAATATGTGCCTTTTGTTAGCATGACCATTCGTTTCCAACATACCCGAGTGTCTCTCTCTATTGGTTAGACACCATTGTGTAACTAGTGGATGGAGGTTTTGCCCTGCAGTCTAAGGTCATAGGCTAGTCGACGTCCCACTTGCGGTTCCGCTTGGCCGTACTTGATCTAAAAAGGAGTGGGGCGCCGAGTGCATGGTACTCTATCTGGAGGGATGAATTTGGCGGAAAGGTAATGCGGAAATTGGACGTGAGGACCCTACCTAAATTAATCGTCTCAGACGGTGTCTGTGGTCGCTTAGCAACCCATCATGCCGCGGAGTTATCTGCGGAGCGTCGGCTTCAGGGACAAAGGTCGGGAAGCAGATCCGAGAGGCCACACGTGATCCGGTCGGCAAACCCGTAACAATATCATTGCATGAATTTCTGCATTAAACTTATTACATGTTCTTTGTTGAACATTCCATGTACACTTTGGACCTCCCTTGGATATTAGTCATCGTCTTTTCTTCGAATGGCCACAGTTAATCCCACGTTCATGTGGGGATGGCCGGGGGAAGCTTGGCCAAAGTCCTTCATGACTGGGATAGCCAGGCATGACGTTCGACTGACGTTAGGGCAAGAATTTGTAATTTATTCATGGTGCTGGCGATAACTCGCCTGCTCTTCGTGAAGGATACTGTGGAATCTTTAATGTCTACCAAATAATTCTGGCAGATGGGACGTCCGTTTAACTTCCATCCGAGGGACGACACACACATTGATGAATCACCCTGCGGTATACCGGTTATAGCGGTATAATTTTTCATATCGACATTCCGGGATTGGAGTTTTGAATACAGTACACCGAATAAATCCGGTACATCACCAACAAATCGAAGAAAGATGTTCACAATCCGAAAATACCGTACTTGATTTTAAAAGCTTTGCACTCGGCTACACCTGGAACGGTGGAACGGACAATGTCAAGATTTACCAGGAAGTAGGTAGTGTATGTTTTAACTTTTAACACTCAGCACCTGAGCATCGTACAAGTTTTTAGACTTTGCTCCCCTACAATCAAGTTTTTCTTTGCCCTCGTGGCTGTTTTTAAAGCAATTGCCAGTTGGTTATTTTATATGAATCGGGTGTGCTATGGAAAGTCTGTGCCGATTTACCGGCATGGCGATCCGCGATGGCGATACCGGCCTGTGCCGATTGCCAATACCGATCTTGCTTTAAAACAAAATCATTTTAACACAAGTTGAAGTTGGAAGTAAAATAACCGTTCTCATCATGGGGAAAAAAAACAAACCCATGTGGGAATACTTTGTAAAACTACTGTGTCAATGATGTGTACATCATATATGAATACGTAATGGACCATTGAGTCATTGTGTATTTTCGGAACATGCGTCAACAAATAAATAAATAAGAAGTATTTTTAAAATGCCACTATATACAGATGGAGCTTACCCTGTCTGTAAAACACCGGGACGACAGTTTATAGCTGAATCAGAATTCAAACCCAGGCTAGTATAGACAGGTTGGAGGCGAGTGTGCGTTCCTCTAGCCAAACATGTTAGTTCTGTTCTGTTCTTGCGTATGGATGGCAGCTTGGCTACCGGGTAGCTATCGTCTCTCGGAAGCGCGGCTGTACTGCTGATGCTGTGTCCCTCTACCAGTACACTGGTACTCGTTTTGCTGACCTTGGAAGGATGATAGGCTGAGTCGACCCCACCTGGTGTTAATTCAGCAACCAACGGGGCTCGAACTCTGGACCCCAGAATCCTAAGCCAACACCAGGCTTCTAATGATGGTGATTGGCCAGAAAGGGTGGTTAGAATGAGCACTTGTTTGGAAAAGACAAATACATTTCACGAGGTGGCAAGGTATTTATTTTGTCCATTTGTTCAGAGATTATTGCATTATCAATTTTGTGCACCAACAGCTTGCTGTAATTGTTCTTATCATTGGCAGTTGGTTAAAGCTGCAATGGTTGTATAATGCTACTGAAGTTGAGATATTAGTGAGACTTTTTGCTGTGAGTGAAAAGTTGGTTTATTT
>CM068954.1:5902597-5922548 GCA_035128595.1 Eptatretus atami
TATTAATTCAACAGCCGAGCAGGATTTGAACTCGGGATCCGAGGATCCCAAGCCCTCCACCCGAGCCATTAAGCCAACACCAGGCATCCCCTTCTCCAGCTGTTCCCTTTGTTATGTTGTGTCCTCGCTCTTTCACGAGCCTAGACCATGTAAAAATAAAAATTGAAAAAAGAAGGAAAGCAACTTTAATATTCCTGTGTTCAGTCAATGGAATAAAAAATTTAAGCCATCAGAAAAAAACTAACTTTTCCTTTGGAATGTTGCCAAAAATGCAGCGTTAATTGTTTGTACCCAACTTCAAGAAATATTCACATTCTGTGGAAATTGGTACATCAATCAAACTGTATTCCCAAAGCATCCAAGTGAAGAAGGAGAATGTGAATAAGAATGATGGATGGGGATGGCCAAGAATTCCTCCAACGTGTGACGTATTTGGGCCCCTCTGAAGTGAAATGCTCAAGCTTGCATTATATTTTGGCAAAAGATAAACAAAGTCAAGACAGAACACTGTATAATGTGTTAGTACTTGTGGAATAACCGATGCAATAATATGTGAAAAGACAGAAAAGATATACCCATGATGAAATAGTCCACTGTGTTAACCGTGTTCTTTTGTTTGCTGGAACGGTCGACCACATGATACACTGTTGCTTTTGCTCCTCTAAAATATATATATATATTTTTGACAAACTCACCGACTGCAATGCACTCTTTAAAATAAATGTAATTTCACTCTTCAAGCTAATTCATCACTGCCTACGTTTATGATTCTACCAGCCTATTTGCGGCGGAGGAGGGTGCTGCGGTGTGGGCGGTGGAGGTATCCACGCCGATGGCCCGACTGGCCCGACACGTGACGACTTTGCACGGCTTGGCGGACAGGGTGCACGTGCTTGAAGCGCACTCTACTCAGCTGACCATACCTCAAGACCTGCCAAAAAGGCATGACACGCGGTTTCGCGTACTTCTGGGTCACCTCTTTCATCTTCATCTCATGTCAATCTCTTCTGATTTCTCCAAGCTGTGGAGCACTATTTACTGGGTACTGAGGTTCATGAAAGACCTAGAAAATGTATTTTACTTAAGAATTTCTTTTTCAAGATATTAATCACAGTGAAGTATGGAAATGCACAATCGCTTTCATTTTCAGTTACCAAACCTCATGCTTAATATTATTGGAACATCGTTTTGATGAAGGTGTTTTGTATGCTCTTTGTTTTGCACTCTTGATTTCCTGTTTTGTTTTGCACTCTGACCCTTTCCTGGTGGCAGGGTCTCGTTGGTTGTAACTGAAACGGTGGATGCGGGCCTTCTTGGTGAGGGAATTGTGGAGAGCCTCATACATGCTTGGAAACATCTACTTCTTCCTCCACAATGTGTAATGCCTCCACAGCTCCCATAATCCCTCAAACATCCTTTTTTCTGACCCCATCCGCATACCTACAGTAATACTTGCCTACCCCACCAAATTGCATAGTAGGTTACTGATTTGAGAAACCAATCTTACTGCTTTCCAAAACAACAGCAGAATTACTGTAGGATGGATATATTTTTCAGCCACGGCTTGCACAATGATGTACCAGACACATCTCGGTACTGGGAAACATCAATGCAAAGATTGTTAGAAAGAACACCTTGCTGACGTTTCAATGCACAAAGCAAGCAGTGGTGATATTTCAAGGATTTGGAATAGATAGCTACTTAAAACTCCTCTTAGCCACTTAGAGTCCATTTTCATTACATGGGGCACACTGTGGTGACAGAAACGGATTATTGTTGTCCAATTGGTGCTCGATGTGGCCATTGGAGGCCACTTTTGTTTTGGAGGGAAAAGATAAGCCAGTCTCTCGTGACCACGGCTTTTCAAGACCGATGCGCTGGAAAGGCACATCCTCTGTATC
Organism: Eptatretus atami; assembly: GCA_035128595.1. NCBI lineage: Eukaryota > Metazoa > Chordata > Myxini > Myxiniformes > Myxinidae > Eptatretus > Eptatretus atami. Next base: position 5,904,499 of record CM068954.1, read on the forward strand.
CATAGCATACTGTGTTTTAAACCATGGTAAATATTTTCACAGTGGAACTTTATGAGGAATAAAATGTTTCGTTAATTACAGCAAGATTACGTATCTTGCGAGTGTGAAACGAATCCCGTTGTCATTGACAGGACGGGACGACAGATTTTGAGCGTTATGGTCGTGTCATCCCTGCGGGCGCAACTGTGTTTGTGTGTGGATTGGAGTGCCCTGCCATCAGGCGCCAACACAGGTTTTCCTCATTATCTATATAATAATACGCTTGTACGGCCATCCGTCTGTGTGCAACCCTCCTTTCCACCCATTGGTTGGACAGCTGGCCTGACTTCACCCACATTGTAACCTGAAAATCATACGGCCACCATTTTGGTGCTATGCGAAGTCAAATGCTTCTTCAGAGCTGTCATATTCACAATCGCCATGCCCTCACCGTAAGTTTTCCGTTCAGTGTAAAACAACCAAAGTGACTGTTAAAAAGATCATCAGCTTTCGAAAGGTTGGAACGGATAAGTGTCACGGACCTTGTGAAGGCGACAACATGTATCGGCCTCAGGCTTCAGGCCTATTGCGTCAGTCTATGGGCCAGTGAAATTGGAATTATCTGAGCTATATAACCATGATGTATTATATATGGATATAAACAGTAGGCATGTTTTTGCTTCATGTATGTAACCAGAGTTATTTTTATTTTTGGGGGCGATTGAGGCAGCGGTCTGTCGCCTATACACCATTCAAATAAAGACTAATGTAATGTAACCATTTTAATTGCACTCAAGCGGACTTCTGACTCTATGTACATTTGAAAACTGAACGTGTCTTCTTATCATGAAAGAAAGGTACGTCTTAATTACAAACACAACAAAGTATTTTTAAAAAGGGGGCAATACCCCAGGGCACTCACCTGGTAATAGCTGGATAAGATGACCAGGGAACCATTGGTAGGTGTGGATGACCCATAAAATATGTAATTGAGAAGAAAGTAAATACCTATTTTGGGGGGCATCAAACCTGGACCCACTTTGACCCCTGGTTGACCCCATAGACCCCATTTTTTATTTATTAATTTTTTTTTTTAATGCCATGAACAAACTTGAGTTCCAACATACCAAATATCATTTTCGCAAAATTTGATCACAATACCATCAGCAGTTTTAGAGAAGAAGTTGCAGGTGTTTACAGACAGACGACGTACCATCCCATAAGCTCCCCGGAACTACGTTCAATAAAACACCTCCAACCCATCACCAAGATGACCGTTTATGCTACACGCCGGCAAAATAAATTGAGATTTTTGGTTTTGGTTGTTTGTTGTTTGTTTATTTTTTTGTTTTTTTTTGGTTTTGGCCAGAGTTTTCAAGGCTGAATGATGTGAAAATGCAAAAGGGGTCGCCCTTCATTTTGACAGACGTTTCTTCTCGGCGCACTCCCTCATCGCACTGACGAATGCGTATCCTGTGTTAGTGTTCCAGACACCTCATTCTTGGCTCGATTCATCATCTGATTTCTGTTTTTAGCAGATTTTGATTTCTAGGAGAATCTAATCAAATCAAATTGGCTCGGTCTGAGATTCGGAATCGAATCTGTCGCTAGAATAATTATGCTTAGAAATCGGCTATAATTGGTGAAGGAGTGGTTTACCGGAGAATCCAGGTTCCAATACGCTTGGTATACTCAATGACATTCAACAAGGCTCAAGGCCAGAGATTGGATAAGGTTGGTATTTACCTATCTCAGCCTGTCTTTACCCACAGCCAACTGTATGTGACACTCTCTTGAGCAAGGGCTGTAACCGTGGAAGTTCCGTGGGTTTCTGCTAGTTTATAGAATAATAGTTTGTCGGACTCTCATTTGATCCAGTCCCTGCCTGTTGCAAATTGCTCCTTTTGGGTACTGCGGTACGATCCATGATATCCGGCGGTCTGGGTTCAGCCCATCATCAGCTGTGTGTTTGTAGATTTAAACATTTTAAAAAAATAAATAAAAAGATTTTTCTTTCAAAACCTTTTGTTTAGAATTATCATCGTTTTATTTTCTGTTAAAAGTTTAATCTCCCATAATGATTAGGTTATTTCTCCAAAATAAGCTCAGAGCATGTCCCGGTGTCCATGCATACGTACGTTAACATTTGACTAAAACTTTGGATTGGATCACCCTTTGGATTGATTAACTTTGATTAAAATAATTTCCTTTTAAGTTAGCTATTTTTGCATTCATGGACATTACTGGTACAGGAGGGCCTTGCCATTCTTGGGGGTTGCGTTCTTGAAAATCCCCATGAACCACAAATCCACGATGTGCACACTTGAGGGGTAATGGAGAAAATGGGGTTCGGGACTTCAACTTTAAAATTTATCCAAACATGTTTGCGCAGTGTTTTTGTGCTATTTATTTTCATGAATGAAAGAGTTATTAAGAACATAAAATAAAGTATTATTTTCCTGTATTAAGAACATAAAATAGAGTTGACTTTCTTGAATTATTAAAGGGGAACCCAAACGCTCAGACCGCCTCGATGCTACTCTATCCCTTGATACCCTACAGAATAGATATGATGGGTCTTTTTCCGATTTCCGAATTATAAAGTAGGTAAATTTGCAATTAATAGTTATTCTTCTTCTCCAGATTAGCTGTGACATTACACACCAAAGGAGACCGCCATATCCGTACTGTATACGGGTTACATCGCGTTAGGATTTAACACAAACTGCGAATAAATTCGATTTTTCCACAAGTTTGCCGAGTCGAAGCGTCCTTGGTGCTTGTATAGTAATACAAACCGAGATGGTTTAATGCTACACCAATGGCCGAAAGACCGTAAGTTTGCCAGAAATTGGACGAGAAATTTGTCCATAATAACCAAATGTGGATTGGGCCTACAAAATGTTTGCTTTTGTGGTCGGAGCATTTTACAGAGCATGTTATGAAACAACAGAGATGGCTTGATCTTGTGGTTATCCACCACGATTGAGAGAGGATGTCACCCTCCACCATTAAGCGGAAGAAACAGCCGTCGCTCGAAACTGTAACACTGTCTCTACCCAGCTCCCAGCACATGTACATGGACCATTTCAGCAGTGAGTCAAACGCCTGTTGCCATTGTCCGGCAGTTACCAACATCAACCCAAATTTCTACAAATCAAATGAACCACCATGTATTTATAGTGAAGAGATAGGATGTATGTATCATCATCTACTCCTCCGAGAGGATTTGACCTCGGACTCTAAAACTTTTCAGGGTCCCCCCCTCCACAATTCCCCGTCGAACATCATCCCACAATACCCACCACCATCCCACAACCCTCCACAATACCCTCAACCATCCCACACCCCCCCTACACATCCCACACCCCCCACCATCCACACCCCCCCCACCATCCCACACCCCCCCACCATCCCACACCCCCCCCACCATCCCACCCCCCACCATCCAACACCACCCCACATCCCATACCCCACTCCACCACCCCCCCCTCCCACACCATCACCCCACAATACCCACTACCCCCCCCCCCCCCACAATCATCATTCCACAATACCTACCACCATCCCACACACCCCCTTCACCCTTTTGCCCTCATCCACAATCCCCATCCACTGGGAGGGACATTGACACCTCATGGACATGATGGTGGGACACGGCACGGACACAAAAGGACATGATGGTGGGACACGGCACGCAAAAAGTATGAAACGGGTGATGCTGTAACATACAGGACACCTGATTAGCTCGCGAGTATGCTGGGCTGTGCCCATGCTGTCTGGCGATGATGGGTAATTCTGTCTGCTCGAGTAATATGTAACCGATTTATCAAAATTAAGCAAAATCCCTCCATTATAAACCGTTAATTAAATGGAAAAATCAAACCCTACTGAGCTGAAGTGATCATGTGACTGGCGTTTTGTATATTCATGAAACACTTCTGCCTCCTTCCTCTGAATCGCTCGCACAAGGCTCGCAAAGATGCAGCTCTACAATCCCCCCCCCCATCCCCAGGAAGTGTCTCCATCACTAATGTGACACTTTGTGATTGTCAACAAAAAATTCAATTTTTTCCTCCCTTCAAATTAGACCGTGAATTAATGATTCTCAATGGTTTTCAGAAAAAAAAAATTGTGTTTGGGTTCCCCTTTACGTTCATGAAACTTACCTCTCAAAATAATGATGATAAACTTGATCCAATAATGCGATGGCGCTGATGATTGTGATGGCGACGGTAAAGACGAGATGGTGGTGATGATGGTGTTGGAGTGTTTGAGGGGTTATTATGTTGAAGGCCCATGTTAATTTGTTGAATAAATGTGGAAAATAGTTCTCCAACCCACGATTGTTCGGGCGCATTGACCGCAATCCGCAAACCTTGCCTCAATAAATTAATCGCGATAGAGTGAATCCGTGAAGGGAAACCCATGAATGGCAAGGCCCCCCCTGTATTTGATCAGCTGTGCTTTGGAGATGTGCACCATCTGGTTCACAACTGTGTGTGCAGGTTCTGCGTGCAGAACGTGTGCGGCTTGAAAGTTCCACCGAGTATGTACTTACAAAGCGTCGTCTGTGGAAAAGATATGTTTCTCGAAGAGTTTGGAGGTAATGATAATGTGATGTCATAAATGTCTCGGTCGTCCATTGTCAGATGGAGTTGAGCACTGGTTTTGGAGTGCAGCTTATTATGCTTCACAAACAGTGATGGTAATTAACACCCTCATCATTCGTGTGTGGGTAGATGATGAAGATTGTGACATGGACAGCATGCGCTGGGAACCTTACACCACAGAGAGGCTGAGTCGTGTACCTGGAGGCTTTGTTCCACTCTTCCAGCCCACCGCAGCCCTCGTCGTAGACTTTAACAGCCCGACCGTGAGACGTTGAGAATCTCGATACAAGAAATATTTTTGTCATCTCTTCATAAACTTGGAGTCTTTTTTGCCCCCACCCCTTGCTCCGACTGCGATCTGTCCCCCAGTATTCCGCAGGGCACTCAAGTCCACCAGCATCTTCAATCCCACTCTCTCTCAATATTGCTAGTTAACCATTCAAGGACTCTCTTCAATCCCATTCTTCCCTCCAGGTCTTCAAAACAGCAGTTCACCACCACCTCTTATCTTCCCCATCAAAAACATGATTTTTCTGCTTCCGTTAATCTCCCCAAACCCACCTCCTTCATATTCCTGCTTTCATCCTGAAAGTCCCTGCATGTCCATCTTGTTTACCCCTTACCCCACCCCATCCCTTCCCGTCCCAGACCTCCTCCTGTCTCTATTCCCAATGTTTTGTGCTTCCCTCTCCGTCCCTCTGATCTCCTGCTCCCCTTGTTAGACATTCTGTTGTTAGTGCTTATTCGAGCCTCGGCATTGTATATTAAAAATATAAAAAAAGATAAAAGTTACATGTCTGTTTGAATGAAAAAAAATATTTTAAAAAAAAGACTCCAAGTTTATGAAGAGATGACAAAAATATTTCTTGATCGAGATTCTCAACGTCTCACGTCGGGCTGTTAAAGTCTACGACAGGGCTGCGGTGGGCTGGAAGAGTGGAACAAGCCTCCAGGTACACGACTCAGCCTCTCTGTGGTGTAAGTGTCCCAGCGCATGCTGTCCATGTCACAATCTTCATCATCTACCCAGACACGAATGATGAGGGTTTAATTACCATCACTGTTTGTGAAGCATAATAAGCTGCACTCCAAACCAGTGCTCAACTCCATCTGACAATGGACGACCGAGACATTTATGACATCACATTATCATTACCTCAAACTCTTCGAGAAACATATCTTTTCACAGACGACGCTTTTGTAAGTACATAACTCGTGGAACTTCAAGCCGCACACGTTGCACGCAGAACCTGCACACACAGTTGTAACCAGATGTGCACATCTCCAAGCACAGCTGATCAAATACAGGGGGGCTGCCATTCATGGGTTTCCCCTTACGGATTACTCTATCGCGATTAATTATTGAGGCAAGGTTCGGATTGCGGTCAATGCGCCCGAACAATCGTGGGTGAGAACTATTTTCACATTATTCAACAAATTAACATGGGCTTCAACATAATAACCCTCAAACCCTCCAACACCATCATCACCACCATCTCGTCTTTACCGTCGCCATCACAATCATCAGCGCCATCGCATTATTGGATCAAGTTTATCATCATTATTTTGAAAGGTAAGTTTCATGAACGTAAAGGGGAACCCAAACACAATTTTTTTTTCTGAAAACCATTGAGAATCATTAAACTGGTCTAATTTGAAGGGAGGAAAAAATTGAATTTTTTGTTGACAATCACAAAGTGTCACATTAGTGATGGAACACTTCCTGGGATGGGGGGGGGGATTGTAGAGCTGCATCTTTGCGAGCCTTGTGCGAGCGATTCAGAGGAAGGAGGCAGAATGTTTCATGAATATACAAAACGCCAGTCACATGATCACTTCAGCTCAGTAGGGTTTGATTTTTCCATTTAATTAACGGTTATAATGGAGGATTTTGCATTATTGATAAATCGTTACATATATTCGAGCAGACAGAAATACCCATCATCGCCAGACCATGGGCACAGCCAGATCACTCGCAGCTAATCAGGTGTCCTGTATGTTACAGCATCACCCTGTTTCATACTTTTTGCGTGCCGTGTCCACCATCATGTCCTTTTGTGTCCGTGCGTGTCCCACCATCATGTCCATGAGGTGCAATGTCCCTCCCAGTGGATGGGGATTGTGGATGAGGCAAAAGGTGAAGGGGGTGTGTGGGATGGTGGTAGGTATTGTGGAATTGAGATTGTGGGGGGGGGGTAGGTGGTATTGTGGGGGTGATGTGTGTGGGGAGGGGGGGGTGGTGGAGTGGGGTATGGATGTGGGGGGTGGTTGGATGTGGGGGGGTGTGGATGGGGGGGGGGTGGATGGTGGGGGGGTGTGGATGTGGGGGGTGTGGGATGGAGGGGGTGGGGATGTTGAGGTATTGTGGAGTGTGTGATGTGGTGGGTATTGTGGATGATGTTCGACGGGGATTGTGGAGGGGGGACCCTGAAAGTTTTAGAGTCGAGGTCAAATCCTCTCGGAGAGTAGATGATGATACATACATCCTATCTCTTCACTATAAATACATGGTGGTTCATTTGATTTTAGAAATTGGGTTGATGTGGTAACTGCCGACAATGGCAACAGCGTTTGATCACTGCTGAAATGTCCATGTACATGTGCTGGGAGCTGGTAGAGACAGTGTTACAGTTTCGAGCGACGGCTGTTTCTTCCGCTTAATGGTGAGGTGACATCCTCTCTCAATCGTGGTGATAACCACAAGATCAAGCCATCTCTGTTGTTATCACATGCTCTGTAAAATGCTCCACCAACAAAAGCAACATTTGTAGCCAATCCACATTTGGTTATTATGGACAAATTTCTCGTCCAATTTGTCTGGCACATTACGGCTTCTGCCTTGTGAGCATTAAACATCTCGGTTTGTATTACTATACAAGCACCAAGGACGCTTCGTATCTCGTGCAAACTTGTGGAAAAACGAATTTATTCGCAGTTTGTGTTAAATCCTAACGCGATGTAACCCGTATACAGTGAAGGATATGCGGTCTCCTTTGGGTGTGTAATGTCACAGCTAATCTGGAGAAGAAGAAATAACTATTAATTGCAAATTTACCCTACTTTATAATTCGGAAATCGGCAAAAAGACCCATCATATCTATTCTGTAGGTATTCAAGGATAGAGTAGCATCGAGGCGTCTGAGCGTTTGGGTTCCCTTTAATAATTCAGAAAGTCAACTCTATTTTATGTCTTAATACAGGAAAATAATACTTTATTTATGTTCTTAATAACTCTTCATTCATGAAAAATAATAGCACAAAAACACTGCGCAAACATGGGGATAAATTTTAAAGTTGAAGTCCGAACCCATTTTCTCCATTACCCTCAAGTGTGCACATCGTGGATTTGTGGTTCAGGGATTTTCAACGAACGCAACCCCAAGAATGGCAAGGCCTCCTGTACAGTAATGTCCATGAATGCAAAAAATAGCTAACTTAAAAGGAAATTATTTTAATCAAAGTTAATCAATCCAAGGGTGATCCAATCAAAGTTTTAGTCAAATGTTAACGTACGTATGCATGGACACCGGACATGCTCTGAGCTTATTGGAGAAATAACCTAATCATATGGGAGATTAAACTTTTAACAGAAAATAAAACGATGATAATTCTAAACAAAAGGTTTTGAAAAAAAATCTTTTTATTTATTTTTTAAAATGTTTAAATCTAGCAAACACACAGCTGAGATGGGCTGAACCCAGACCGCCGGATATCATGGATCGTACCGCAGTACCCAAAAGGAGCAATTTGCAACAGGCAGGACTGGATCAAATGAGAGTCCGACAAACTATTATTCTATAAAACTATCAGAAACCCCGGAACTTCCACGGTTACAGCCCTTGCTCAAGAGTGTCACATACAGTTGGCTGTGGTAAAGACAGGCTGAGATAGGTAAATAACCACCTTATCCAATCTCTGGCCTTGAGCCTTGTTGAATGCATTGAGATACCAAGCGTATTGGAACCTGGATTCTCCGGTAAACACTCCTTCACCAATTATAGCCGATTTCTAAGCATAATTATTCTAGCGACAGATTCGATTCCGAATTCAGACCGAGCATTGATTTGATTAGATCTCCTAGAAATCAAAATCTCGATAACAGAAATCAGATGATGAATCGAGCCAAGAATGAGGTTCTGGAACACTAACACAGGATACGCATTCGTCAGGCGATGAGGGAGTGCGCCGAGAGAGAAACGTCTGTCAAAATGAAGGGCGACCCTTTTGCATTTTCACATCATTCAGCCTTTGAAAACTCTGGCCAAAACCAAAAATAAACAAAAAATAAACAAACAACAAACAACCAAAACCAAAAATCTCAATTTATTTTGCGGCGTGAGCATAAACGGTCCATCTGGTATGGGTTGGGGTGTTTTATGAACGTAGTTCCGGGGAGCTTATGGATGGTACGTCGCTTGTCTGTAACACCCTGCAACTTCTCTTAAAACTGCTGATGGTATTCGTGATCAAATTTTGCGAAAATGATATTTGGTATTTGGAACCAGTTGTTCATGGCATTAAAAAAAAAATTAATAAATAAAAATGGGTCTATGGGTCAACCAGGGGTCAAAGTGGTCCAGGTTTGATGCCCCAAAGATAGTATTACTTTCTTCTCAATTACATATTTATGGTCATCCACACCTACCAATGGTTCCTGGTCATCTTATCGCAGCTATTACCAGGTGAGTGCCCTGGGTATTGCCCCCTTTTTTAAAAATACTTTGTTGTGTTGTAATTAAGACTACCTTTCTTCATGATAAGAAGACACGTTCAGTTTTCAAATGTACTGAGTCAGAAGTCCGCCTTGAGTGCAATTAAAATGGTTACATTACATTAGTCTTTATTTGAATGGTGTATAGGCGACAGCCGCTGCCTCAATCGCCCCAAAAATAATATAACTCTGGTTACATACATGAAGCAAAAACATGCCTACTGTTTATATCCATATATAATACATCATGGTTATAGCTCAGATAATTCCAATTTCACTGGCCCATAGACTGACGCAATAGGCCTGAAGCCTGAGGCCGATACATGTTGTCGCCTTCACAAGGTCCGTGACACTTATCCGTTCCAACCTTTCGAAAGCTGATGATCCTTTTTTAACAGTCACTTTGGTTGTTACATCACTGAACGGAAACTTACGTGTGAGGGCATGGCGATTGTGAATAGACAGCTCTGAAGAAGCATTTGACTTCGCATAGCACAAATGGTGGCCGAAATATTTCAGGTTACAATGGTGGTGAAGTCAGGCCAGCTGTCCAACCAATGGGTGGAAAGGAGGGTTGCACACAGACGAATGGCCGTACAACGTATTATTATATAAGTAATGAGGAAAACTGTGTTGGCGCCTGATGGCAGGGCACTCCACATCCACACACAAACACAGTTGCGCCCGCAGATGACACGACCATCAACGCTCAAAATCTGTCGTCCCGTCTGTCAATGACAACGGGATTCGTTTCACACTCGCAAGACGTAATCTTGCTGTAATTATACGAAACATTTATCCTCATAAGTTCCACTGTGAAAATATTTACCCATGTTTAAAACACAGTATGCTATGGATACGAGGATGTGCCTTTCCAGCGCATCGTCTTGAAAAGCCGTGGTCACGAGAGACTGGCTTATCTTTTCCCTCAAACACAAATGGCCTCCAATGGCACATCGAGCACAATTGGACAACAATAATCAGTTTCTGTCACCACAGTGTGCCCATGTTAATGAAAATGGACTCTAAGTGCTAAGAGGAGTTTAAGTAGCTATTATTCCAAATCCTGAAATATCACCACTGCTTGCTTTGTGCATCGAAACGTCAGCAAGGTGTTTTTCTAACAATCTTTGCATTGATGTTTCCCAGACCGAGATGTGTCTGGTACATCATTGTGCAAGCCGTGGCTGAAAAATATATCATCCTAACAGTTATTCTGCTGTTGTTTTGAAAGCAGTAAGATTGGTTCTCAATCAGTAACCTACTATGCAATTTGGTGGGTAGGACAGTATTACTGTGTAGCGGATGGGTCAGAAAACAGGATGTTGAGGATTATGGAGCTGTGAGGCATTACACATGTGAGGAAGAAGTAGATGTTTCCAAGCATGTATGAGCCTCTCCACAATTCCCTCACCAAGAAGGCCGCATCCACCGTTTCAGTTACACCAACGAGAACCCTGCCACCAGGAAAGGGTCAGAGTGCAAAACAAAACAGGAAATCAAGAGTGCAAAACAAAGAGCATACAAAACACCTTCATCAAAAACGATGTTCCAATAATATAAGCATTGAGGTTTGTACTGAAAATGAAAGCGATTGTGCATTTCCATACTTCACTGTGATTAATATCTTGAAAAAAAATTCTTAAGTAAATACATTTCTCGGACTTTCATGAACCCAGTACCCAGAAATTATGTGCTCCACAGCTTGGAGAAATCAGAAGAGATCGACATGAGATGAAGATGAAAGAGGTGACCCAGAAGTACGCAAACCGCGTGTCATGCCTTTTTTGCAGGTCTTGAGGTATGGTCAGCTGAGTAGAGTGCGCTTCAGCAACGTGCAGCTGTCCGCCAAGCCGTGCAAAGTCGTCACGTGTCGGCCAGTCGGCCATCGGCGTGGATACCTCCACGCCACACGCAGCACCTCCTCCGCCGCAAATAGGCTGTAGAATCATAAAACGTAGGCAGTGATGAATTAGCTTGAAGAGTGAAATTACATTTATTTTAAAGAGTGCATTCAGTCGGTGAGTTTGTCAAAATATAATATATTTAGAGGAGCAAAAGCAACAGTGTATCAGTGGTCGACCGTTCCAAAACAAAAAACACGGTTAACACAGTGGACTATTTCATCATGGTATATCTTTCTTCTTTCACATATATTGCTCGTTATTCCACAGTACTAACGACATTATACAGTGTTCTGTCTGACTTGTTTATCTTTGCAAAATTAATGCAAGCTTGAGCATTTCACTCAGAGGCCCAATACGTCACACGTTGGAGGAATTCTTGGCCATCCCCATCCATCATTCTTATTCACATTCTCCTTCTTCACTTGGATGCTTTGGAATCAGTTGATTGATGTACCAATTTCCACAGAATGCGAATATTTCTTGAAGTTGGTACAAACAATAACGCTGCATTTTTGGCAACATTCAAAGGAAAAGTTAGTTTTTTTCTGATGGCTTAAATTTTTTATTCATTGACTGAACACAGAATATTAAAGTTGCTTTCCTTCTTTTTTCAATTTTATTTTTACATGGTCTAGGCTCTGTGAAAGAGCGACGACAACATAACAAAGGGAACAGCTGGAGAAGGGGATGCCTGGTGTTGGCTTAATGGCTCGGGTGGAGGGCTTGGGATCCTCGGATCCCGATTCAAATCCGCTCGGCTGTTGAATTAATACCAGGTGGCTTGACTCTGCCTGTCATCCTCTGAGGTCAGAAAATGAGTGCAGCTGTCCATGTTGAGTGTACAATATACTAGCTTATTGTGGTGTTTTTTTTTTCTTTTTTCCAAGCCCTTCTAATACCAAAAGTAACCAGAAGGTCACTCGTAGAATGCAGACCTCCACCACGCAATGCCTGATCCACAAGAACATATCAGGCCCATTATATTTTTGAAAAATATCATGCTATATAGTACCATATCATTTTGGCCCTATCTCTCAATGGTGAGAATCACTAAAATTCTGTAGCCAGCATCCGGATCTTCATCAAACAAATCTAATCAGTTCGTCATTGTCACACACCCAAGCTGTCCACAAAATTTTCTTCATGCGATCCATACAAAACTTTTTGAGATATCCTGCACTACAAACAAACAAACAAGATGACGACGTCGTGCAGAGCACGAGACTTGCAAGATCCGTAAAACAATTTGACCTCAACAATAATTGGGGGTTGTTTTCAATGACCAAATATGCAACTCCACTTAAAATTTCAAGTCAATCAGATGAAAATGAGGATTTCGAAATCTCACCAAAGTTGTTGACCCTGGCTATGTTGACTTTTTGGTCCATTTGACCCCAAAAAATAATTTGCTGGTTGAATTCAGTGACCTGAAATATTAATCCTCTTCAAACTTCAAGTCAATCGATGAAATTTGAGGATTTTAGAAATCCCACCTTAATTGATGACCTTTGCCTATGTTGACCTTTTGACCACAAAAACAATAGACTTTCTTTATGCAAACTCTACCATGTGGTGAAGTTTCATGAAGATCGGTTTAAATTGTGACCTTGGCGAAAAAGACAGACAGACAAACAGACAACACACAGAATAACAAAAAACAGACAACAAAATTGACTGGCCAAAAATACTTGAAAATCTTCGATTTGCAAATAACAAACAAACAAGCAGTCATAGACTGGTACTTACGAAATCGTCAACTTGACCTCTGACCTTGTCTAATAAAAGCTGTTCTAGAGAGGAGCGACGCAAACCAGAAGTTTCTACGATGATTCTGTACCAAACCATCAAAATCGAATGTTTGACCTCACTGTGACCTTGACCTTTGACCGATTTTGACCAAATTAATCAGCGTAGCCATCACCCTCCTGAATCACGTGGTGTAATTTGACATTGGTAGCTTCTTCCGTTCTCGAGTTATCGGCCTACAAACAAACAAACACACACACAGACAAACACAAAACACACACACACAAAACAAACAAACACACAAACAGATGACGGATAGTCATCATATCTTAAGAAATCTAACAACAGAAAGGGGTGAAAACATAACCTCCTTCACCTTTGTGGCGGAGGATAATATACTCATGATATAGCATATTCACACATATAGTCCAAATACACACACACACACACACACCACCACACACACACACACCACACACACAACACACACACACACATACCAGAGAGGATATTATCATGATCCTGCCACTCCCAAAGGGAGCGGAAGTACTTGTTTAAATAAAATAAAGATTGTAAAAGTCGTATAAATAAATTTATCCGGAATGCCGCCGTTTTACACACCACTACGATCACCTCATTTCACATATTATAGTTATTATTTGTGCCTGTTGTTTGTGTCCTTTATGACATCCTTAAAATGTAAGTTTCCTGTTTGGAATGATTGTTACCTCGCCAAAGGAGAGGGATTGCATTTGGGTCCGTTTGTCTGTCTGTCTTTCTGTGCACAGAACTTTGTGTTTTTTCTCCGCAACCGCTTGTCGATTTAGACAAAATTTTCCCGATTGGTGGCGACTACTCATGTAGAATGTTTTAACGATAATTATGACATCATAGGTCACGTGGTGTGCCAGCCATATTGGATTTACCTGAAAACCTACAAAAAAAAAAACCTTCTTCTCCAGAACGGCTGGACAAATCGAGGGGAAACTTCACACAAGTGTCCTCCAAGCCATGGGTGTATATATATTTTTTTCTGACCGCTTAATCAATCGACATGAAACTTCAACATTTATGATCTAGTAGTGATGGGAAGTTTACACGTTTTAATTTCAACTTGATCGGACACGTGGTCTGGCAGCCAGAATTTTTGATTTTTTTTTGATATGGGGTCCTTTGTTTTTATTATTTATTTATTTCAATAAGGCTCACTTGGCTGTGCCTGGATGGGTTTTGAGGGTAGAGGAGTCGCAGCTGAAATGTGAATCCTATCCAGGTTCCTCCTGATACGACTTTATCTTTGCTTTTTCTTGTTCGTTCCTTCTGATTACTCCAATGCAGGACTTGTATCCTATTTGTCTTCCATTTGATTTGAAATGAATTTATTTTAATCCCATTCTAAATTCAATTGAATAGTGAATATAATGATAAAACGTCATGGGTCAGGTCAGGTATACGATCAAAGCTGGGTTGCATGAAAGCGGGACGCTTGGTAACCGGTAATCACTGGCAGCAGTTATAAAGTGGTGGTTCTAATTATGTCTTATTAATTGTAACACCATACAAAGTACACAAAGGCCACTACAAAAGCAGTCCTGGTGAAGGTCTGCAATCTCTGATTGCTCTTTTTCTTGTTAATTTTGTTACTCCTGGCAGCCTGACGAAGTAAACATTTTTTTTTTATCTCACTCTGCTCTGCAAATGTGCGAACAGGAATGGATTCACGAGCGAAAGTACTGATGAACTACAGGTTTGTTTCGATTCATGTTTTGATTTGTGTTCGAAATATAACTTCATTTTAAATACATGGTTCCTCAATCATGCACTGACATTTACAGATATACTGACCGACATAATTAACTCAATTGCTTAACCCGCTTTGTGCTTCACGTGCACGGGTAATAAACTTGAATGTTTAACTTTCATGATATCGTGAAGCTGCAGCATGCACAGGGAAAGTGAATGCACTTGAGCATTTGTGCATCGCGCCACACTGGCCATACTTGGTTAAAAACAAACCATCAGCGTACCTGAGCAAACTGTGCCAGTACCAATATCAAGTACAGTACTTGCTCCAGCTTGACAGCTGCACGACAGCATCACGAAATGTTACGTTGCGTTGATGGTCGTTGAGCATAAGGAATGGCCAGCGCTGAACGAGAACAGCCGCAGCACGTTCAAAGTCTCCCTCGCCTGCTTCGTGTTCAAGCAGCAGGTATGCCGAAACAAAATTCCGACTTTTGAACCCTTGTCATCTCCATCAATTTGCAGCCTTGTAATTCAACATACGAGTTGAATTGGCATTCTCCAACAGGGTGCCGAATGCGCTTGCCTCCAAATCGGATTTATGATCTCTCTGCAACACTTGTGTATCAAATTCTGAAAGGCTTTCATATTCGTTTGTGGCTCCACGAGTTTCCAGACCTCTCTAATTTGAACTCAGATCAGAATCTGAACTAAGTCAGAAATAGATTCCATCCAGATGAGAATGCAGCTGACCGCGCGTGTTGTGGCACGATCCTTCTGATGCTGTCCTTGCCGCTCTGCCGCAAGAACCACGCGGCAGCCTCGTCACAAAATCCAAGACTGGGTGAGCAAAAGAAGGTAAATTAACTCTTGGTCATTTATGAAAACAAATACAGCACAATTGTTTTAACTGGAGTTATACTCTCCACAAATCACTCAAAATTTGCAATTTCATTTTGAACAAAAAATTATTGAAAAAAAAAAATAAACCAACTTTTCACTCACAGCAAAAAGTCTCATAATATCTCAACTTCAGTAGCATTATCAACCTATTGCAGCTTTAACCAACTGCATAATGATAAGAACAATTACAGCAAGCTGTTGGTGCACAAAATTGATAATGCAATATATCTCGAATCAATGGACAAAATAAAAACCTTCCATCCTCGGTGAAAATGTATTGTGTCTTTTCCAAACAAGTGCTCATTCAAAACCACCCTTTCTGCTAATCACAATATTAGCAACCTGGTGTTCTTAGATTCTGGGTCAGAGTTCGAGCCCTTGTTCTGAATAACACCAGGTGGGGTCGACTCAGCTATCATCCTTCCAAGGTCAGCAAAACGAGTACCAGTGTACTGTAGAGGGACACAGCATCAGCAGTACAGCCGCGCTTCCGAGAGACGATAGCTACCCGGTAGCCAAGCGCCATCCATACGCAAGAACAGAACAGAACTAACATGGTTGGCTAGAGGACGCACACTCGCCTCCAACCTGTCTATACTAGCCTGGGTTTGAATCTGATTCAGCTATAAACTGTCGTCCCGGTGTTTTACAGACAGGGTAAGCTCCATCTGTATAAGTGGATTTTAAAAATACTTCTTTCTTATTATTATTTGTTGACGCATTTCGAAAATACACAATGAGACTCATGGTCCATTACGTATTCATATTATGATGTACACATCATTGACACAGTAGTTTTACAAAGTATTCCCACATGGGTTGTTTTTTTTTTTCCCCATATGAGAACGGTTATTTACTTCAACTTCAACTTGTGTTAAAATGATTTGTTTAAAGCAAGATCGGTATTGCAATCGGCACAGGCCGTATCGCCATCGGCGATCGCCATTGCCGGTAAATCGGCACAGACTTCCATAGCACCCCGATTCATATAAAATAACCAACTGGCAATTGCTTAAAAACAGCCACGAGGGCAAAGAAAAACTTGATTGTAGGGAGCAAAGTCTAAAAACTTGTACGATGCTCAGGTGCTGAGTGTTAAAGTTAAACATACACTACCTACTTCCTGTAAATCTGACATTGTCCGTTCCACCGTCCAGTGTACGAGTGCAAAGCTTTTAAAATCAAGTACGTATTTCGATTGTGAACATCTTTCTTCGATTTGTTGGGATTGTACCTGGATATTCGGTGTACTGTATTCAAAACTCCAATCCCGGAATGTCGATATGAAAATTATACCGCTATACACGGTATACCGCAGGGTGATTCATCAATGTGTGTGTCGTCCCTCGGATGGAAGTTTAAACGGACGTCCCATCTGCCAGAATTATTGGAGACATTAAAGATTCACAGTATCCTCACGAAGAGCAGGCGAGTTATCGCCAGCACCATGAGATAAATTACAAATTCTTGCCCTAACGTCAGTCGAACGTTCATGCCTGGCTATCCCAGTCATGAAGACTTTGGCCAAGCTTCCCCCGCCTCCCCAGCATGAACGTGGGATTAACTGTGGCCATCGAAGAAAAGACGATGACTAATATCAAGGACGGGTCCAAAGTGTACATTGCGGAATGTTCACAAAGAACATGTTAATCTTAATGCAGAATTCTATGCAATGATATTGTTACGTGTTGCCGACGGATCACGTGTCGTCGCCTGCTCGGAGTCGTGCTTCCGCTTTGTCCCTGAAGCGACGCTCCGCAGTATAAACTCGCGCGCATGATGGTTAGCTAGCGACCAACAGACACCGTCTGAGACGATATAATTTAGGAGGGTCCTCACGTCCAAATTTCCGCATTACCTTCGCCAAATTCATCCCTCCAGATAGAGTACCATGCCACTCGGCGCCCCACTCCTTTTTTAGATCAGTACGGCCAAGCGGAAACCGCAGTGGGACGTCGACTAGCCTATGACCTTAGACTGAGGGCAAGACCTCCATCCACTGTATCACAATGGTGTCTAACCAATAGGAGAGCACTCGGGTATGTGAAAACGAATGGTCTGCTAACAAAAGGCACATATTTACAACAATGCATGTCACAAAATAACGTCTTACCCTAACACACGCAAGGCCTAGGCAATCGTTTTAATCATTGAATCTATCGAGCACATGGCGCCTCATTCAACACCTGTGAAGTTTAGATAAGCAATGGGTGATAGGGATAAAGAAGACGGGGCTCTGTGGTGACCTCCCCTCACCCGCACGTAGCCTGCGGTGCTTACGTGACGGTCCAACGGTGGAAAGAGGAGGGAAGGGGAAGAAAGAAAGAGAGGGTGATGTGTGTAATGCGCCGCGCTGTGGGGAGAAATGCGGTGAGGAAAGTCGTGAATGTGGTATAGTGCCCGCGTCTTGAGCGAGTTGAGGGGGGGGACATTGTGATTGCCCTCAAG
>CM068954.1:5923391-5934145 GCA_035128595.1 Eptatretus atami
ATGAGTGGAGATTGCCTTGGATACCATAGGAAGAGAGTTTGGTGCTCAGAGCGGGGTGCCAGACCGTATCAAAAGCTCGTGATATGTTTAGAGAGATGTCTCTGATCTCATGTCTGGCATTGAGGACCTCCATCCATTGTTAAGAAAGCAGGAGCAACAAGTCCAGGGTCGAGTGACCTGGTCTGAAAACAAACTGATGATCAGAAATCAAGCCATTGGAGAAGAGGAAGGATTTAATGTTGGAATAGATGATGGATTCCATAATCTTGCTGATTTCCTGGCTCATGCTTTTGTCCTTTTTCTCCTGACAAGGTCAGACCTTGCTGTCAACCCTGGACCGATTTCTGCAACCAGTCCAACGGTACCGGCCCATGTGTCCCTAGAAACCTGCTCTGCTGCTGTGGCTCACCACTGCTCTATGTTCTATCACCCTCTCATTTTCCAGGTCATCTGCCATCTGCTCTGGAAATCAGCAAACATTACCCCTTCTGCTATAAAAGGTGCAAAAACAGATTGCCCTTGCATACTTACATGACCAATCAGCCTTCTCCACAATCAGCAAGATATGGAATCCATCATCTATTCCAATTAAATCCTTCCTCTTCTCCAATGCTTGATATTCTGATCATCAGTTTGTTTTCAGACGAGGTCACTCGCACCCTGGACTGCTGCTCCTGCTTTCTTAACAATGGATGGAGGGTCCTCAATGCCAGACCATGACATCAGAGATCATCTCTTCTAACACATTCACGAGCTTTTGATACCGGTCTGGCACCCGCTCTGAGCACTCAAACTCTCCTTCCTACTGGTATCCAAGCAATCTCCCACTCATGACTCACAGACTTCCTTCTCCTGTCACAGTCAACTGTGTGCACCCTTCTGGAATCTTTCATCCCCTCTTCCTTGCTCAGGCTAGAGTTCATCAGCCAGTCTTTCTGGTGCCCTGTGCTTTTTCTGGTTTACATAAATGATCTCTCTGACACTGGAAAATCCTCTTCTATCTCTCTTGCTGATGGCTCAACCTCTGCCATACCATATCTCATTCCCTCAGATCGGCAAGCAGCAGCCGCCTTCACTCTCGCAGATACTGGTTAAATCACAAGCTGTTCAACACTTGAACATGTCTTTCAACCCTGACAATCTCACAATCTTCTGGTCCGAAAGGATCATTCTGGGGAAAACCCACTGCTATTCTACTTCGCAACAATCCTCGTTGAAGAAGGTCCTTTTCATTCAAGCTTCTGCCGATTCTCACTATGCTGCCATATCTTTCCCTGCGAAAGCCACCATTTGCCAAGCTGCGCTCGAAAGCCACAGCTCGCCCGGCACTGGGGCCTCCTCCATTGTGCAAAGCCCTTCCTTGCACACCTGATCTCACTGACTTCGTTACAAAAGCTTTCATTCTCGCAGCCTGATGGAATACTGCTCTCCCCTCTGGACTCATCTCCTCTCCTGGCTCGCCCCCACCCCCCTTTGCTCCGACTGCCGACCTCCTGTTCCCCCCCAGATATTTCCGCCAGGGCACTCAAGGGCCACCAGCAGATCTTCAATCCACTCTCTCTTCAATATTTGCTATCGTCTAACCATTCAACGGGACTCTCTATCAACTCCCATTCTTCTCCTCTCAGGTCTTACCAAACAACAGCAGTTTCACCACCACCTCACTTTCTTCCCCCAATCAAAAACCATTTGAGATCTGATTTTCGCTGCTTCCGCTAATTCTACTCCCCAACACCACCGTCCTTCATATGTCTCCTGCCTTTTCATCCTGAAAGTCCCCTGTCATCTGTCCCATCTTGTTTACCCCCATGTACCCCACCACCAATCCCTTCTTCCCGTTCCCAACCTCCTCCTGTTGTCTCTATTCCCCAATCATTTTGTTTGCTTCCCTCTCCCCGTCCCTCAGGTCTCCTGCCCTCCCCTCTGTTAACTATCTGTGTGTTATGTGCTTTATTCGAGCCTCGGCCACTCTGTATAATTACTATATAAACTAAATAAAAAACGTTACCATGTCTCTGTTTGAATGAAAAGACATAATATTTTAAACAAAAGACTCCAAAGCTTTCATGATAAGAGATGACAAAAATTATGTTCTTATTGTATCGAGATTCTTTTACGCTCACCGGTCGGTGTCTCTTTCTTACAAGTCTACGACGAGGCTGCTGGTGGGCTGGAAGAGTGGAACAAAAGCCCTCCAGGTACACGACCTCAGGCCTCGGCCTGTGGCTCTCTCAAGAGTTCCCAGCAGCATATGCTGAGTCCATTCACAATTCTCATCATCTTACCAGACCACGAATGATGAGGGTGTTAATTACCATCTCTGTTTGTGAAGCATAATTAAGCTGCCACTCCCAAAACCAGTGCCAATCTCCATCTGACAATGCAACGACGAAGACATCTCTATGACATCACAATTATCTACTACTCCAAACTGCTTTCGAGAAACATTCTTGTCCACAGACGACGCTTTGTAAGTACATACTCGGTGCGATTACACTTTCAAGCCCGCACCACGTTCTGCCGCAGAAACCCCTGCACCATCTACAGTTTCGAACCAGATGGTTGCCACATCTCTCAAAGCACAGCTGATCAATATAACATAGGGGGCGTGTGCCTGCCATTCATGGGTTTCCCTTCACGGATGCACCTCCATATCAGCGATTTAACTTTACTTGAGCGCAAGGTTTGCGCTTCCACCCGCTCAACATGTCTGCCCCGAACAATCGTGGGTTGGAGAACTATTTTCCACATTATTCAACAAATTAACAGGCCTATCAACATTAAATGACCCCTCTCAACATATCACTCATTGTGCCCAACACCGATCATCCACCACCTCCTTTCACCGTCGCCTTCGCGATCATCGATGCGCCATTCGCATTTTATTCGTGACATCATATGTTCCTCAGCTCCTCCTCTTGAAAGGTAAGTTTCACGCCATGACGTCAAAGGGGAGAACACAAACACCAATTCTTTTTTTCTGAAAACCATTGAGAATCATTAATCATGGTCTAATTTGAAGGGCAGGTGGAAAAATTGAATTTGATTTGACACACATCCACACTCTGTGCACATTAGTGATTGGAGACACTTCCTGGGGATGGGGGGGCGGGATGTAGAGCTGCATCTTTGCGAGCCTTGTGCGGCGATTCAGAGGAAGAAGGCAGAAGGTTTCATGAAATATACAAAAAACGCCAAGTCACATGATCACTTCAGCTCAGTTAGTGTTTGATTTTCCATTTAATTAAACGGTTTATAATGGACGCGGATTTTGCATTTATTGAAAAATCGTTACCATATTACTCGAGAAGCAGACAGAACATACCCTATCATGCCAGGACCAGCATGGGCACCAGCCCAGCATACTCGCGAGCTAATCAGGTGTCTGTATGTTACTAGCATTCACCCTGTTCATTACTTTGCTGCCTGGTCCACCATCATGTCCTTTTGTGTCCGTTGCCGTGTCCCACCATCATGTCCATGAGGTGTCATGTCCCTCTCCCCCCCCAGTGGATGGGGATGTGATGAGCAAAAGGGTGAAGTGGGGGTGTTGTGGGAATCGGTGGTACGCGTTATTGTGGCAATGATGATTGTGTGGGGGGGGCGGGCCTCCCGGGGCCGTTAAGTGCGGTATTTGTGGGGTGATGTGTGTGTGGAGGGGGGTGGTGGATGTGGGGGTATGGATGGTGGGGGGTGTTGGATGGTGGGGGGGTGTGGATGGTGGGGGTGTGGTGAATTGTCGTGTGTTGGGGGGGTGTGGATGTGGGGGGTGTGGATGTGTAGGGGGTGTGGGATGGTTTTGAGGGTAATTGTGGAGGGGTTGGGATGGGTCGTGGGTTTTGTGGATGATGTTCGACAGGGAATTGTGGAGGCGGCAGGGACCTGAAAAGTTTTAGAGTCCGAGGTCAAATCCTCGTCGGAGGAGTAGATGATGATACATAATCCTATCTCTCACTATAAATACATGGTGTTTCATTTGATTTGTTAGAAATTTGTGGTTGATGTGGGTAACTGCCGGACAATGGCCAACCAGGCGTTTGCACGCACTGTCTATACATGGTCCATGCTACCAATGCTGGGAAGCGCTCGGGTGTAAACAGGGGGTAGGAAGGGACCCCCCCTCGTGTTACAGTTCGAGCGACGGCTGTTTCTTATCCGCTTAATGGTGGAGCGGTGACATCCCTTCTCTTCAATCGTGGTGTGATAAACCCACAAGCATCAAAGCCATCTCTGTTGTTTCATAAATGCTCTGTAAATATGCCCGACCCACAAAAGCAAAACATTTTGTAGGCCCAATCACATTTTGGTTATATGATGGAACAAATTTTCTTCGTCAATTTCTGGCAAACCTTACGGTCTTTTCGGCCATTGGTTAGCATTAAACCATCTGGTTTTGTATTTATCTAATACAAGCACCAAGGGACGCTTTCGACTCGGCTATATACTTGTGAAAATCGAATTTATTTCGCAGTTGTGTGGTGTAAATCCTTAACGCGATGTAAACCGTATAACAGTACGGACTCTGGCCTGCGTCTTCTTTGGTGTGTTAATTGTCACAGCCAATCTGGAAGAAAAAGACATAAACTATTAATTTGCAATTTAATACCTACTTTATAATCGGAAATCGGACAAAAGACCCATCACTATCTATTCTGTAGGGTATCAAGCCGCGATTAGAGTAGCATCGAGGCTCGGAGTCCTGGAGACTGCGTTTGCGTGTTTCTCCCTGATTTAAAGTAATTCAAGCTAAAGTCACAGGACTCGTGATTTTTGCTGTTCATTAAATACAAGGAAAAATTATCAATATCTTATATTTTATTGTTTTCTTAACTATAATCTTTCTCTATTCATGAAACAATTTTAAATAGTGCATCAGTAAAACACATCTCAGCCACATTACCATGTTTGGGATTAAAATTTTTTGATAGAATAGTTGAAGTCCTGATTTCCACGTAACCTCCATTTTCTTCCATTCACCCCTCCATAGTGTGCACAGTACCGTGAATATGTTGCATTCCTGCATGGGAGTTTCACAGAGATTCGCACACCTCCTACAAGGCCTAGATTAGGCTAAGGCCCTCCTGTACCAAGTAATGTCCTATGACATATGCTCGAAAAATAGGCTAACTTAAAAGGAAATTTGATTTTGAATCCTCTTAAAGTCAAATCAATTCTCAAAGAGGGTGACTCCCAAGATCCAAGAGTTTGTAGTCAAATGGTCAAACGTACGTATGCGCGTCCCTATGCGCGCAACACGGACAGTTGCTGACTCTGAGCCTTATTTTGAGAAATAAGGCATAATCATTATGGGAGAATCTAAAACTTTTAACAGGAAAATAAATACGATGATAATTCCCTAAACAAAAAAAGGTTTTGAAAGAAAAATCTTTTTATATCTACTGTTTTTTAAAATGTTTAAATCTACAGACAACAACAACCAGCCTAGATAGATGCGGATTCTTGCACCCTCCAGGCACGCGTGTCCCCGGATATCATGTGATCCTCGTACCGGGCGCAGTGAAGCCCAACAACACTTGAGACCAATTGCAACAAGGCAGGGGAACTGGAACTCCAAATGAGGGACGTCCGACAAAACGTATTATTCTTATAAACTGATCTACGGGAAAACCCACGGAACTTTCCGCGACCGGTTACAGACCCTGCTCATTGAGAGGTCGTCGACATCATCTCAGGGTGGCTTGTGTCATGTGCGGGGTAAATGATATCCAGCTAGACGATCTTGAAGGTAAAATACCCATACTTATCCAATCTCTGGACCCTTTGAGCCTTTGTCTGGAAGGAGGATTGCCGTGTGCATTAAATAAGGTCGATTCTATTGCGTTTGTGCGACATGACGATACCTCTCTCAAAGACTAAGTTCGCTTGCGCACGTTACTCATTCGATATTTCGTTGTGGCTTTTCACAACATACATGCTCCAGGAACAGCTCACTCAGCCAAAGCGGCACAACTGTCCCACGGCCTCGCCACCAAATCGCTATGATTCCTGGAGGCTGATAAAGACGAACGACCACATCCATGTTGGACGGCGTTTGATACGACGTTGGCGTTATATGTTGAATGTCATTGAGTACTAACCAAGCGTATGGAACCGGGATTCTCCGGGAAGTAAATCACATTCCCGTTCACAATCTTACATCAGTCGGTACTTCTAACAACGCAAATAATTTGTACTCCTTTTCTAGCCGGACAAAGACCTTCCGATTCTCAGAAATCTACACCCTACCGAATCAAACCAATTGATTTGAGTATTACGACGATTCTCCTTAGAAATCAAATCTCTGCGATAAATCTAAAATCAGATTGATGAATGCTGAGTATGCTCAACAGCATGCGACGACGGTCTCGCGAGACACCTAACACCAGCGGAACAGATACAGCACGCGCTTCGTTCAGTCGCGAGCATGAAGGTGAGTGCGCGAGTGAGAGAAACGATCTTGTCAAATGAAGGGTGCGGAACACACACCTTTTTGCCATTTTTCACATCGAGTTCAGCCTTTGGAAAACACGTGCTGTGGCAAACCAAACAAAAAGACAAATAATAAACAAACAACAACATCACACAGACCCAAAACCAAAACAGTTTTCGTCAACTTTATTGTTGTGCCGCGCGATTGTAGCTATAAAACGTTCATCTTGGTCGATCGGGTATGGAGCGATTTTTAGCTTGAACGTTCCAAGTTTGCCTTCGCGGAGCTTGATTGGGGATGGCGTACGCCGTCGTATTGTCTGTAACACACCTGCAACTTCTTCTGCTAATAACCATGCTGATGAGTATTGTGAGTCACATTTTGCCGATAAAGTGATATGTGGCGTTCGGTATGATTGAGAACTTCAAGTACTTCTTAGCACGAGTGGCATAAAAAGAAGTAAACAATTAATAACAATAAATTAAGATGGGCGTCTATGGGTCACGGACCATCGGGTGATCAAAGTGGGTCCAGTTGAACCTGCCTCCCCCAATATATATTGGTATTTACTTTCTTCTCAAGCATATACATTATTTTATGGAGGTCAATCCACAGCTCCTACTCAATGTTTCCACTTGGTCCATCTATAGTATCCAGCGTATTACCAGAGCTGATGATGCCCTGCGGCGTCGGTATTGCTCTCCGCTTTCTAAAATACTTTGTTTGTCCTTCGGCTTTTGCGCTAATAAGACGTTAGCCTCTTCGGGGCAAGGCATTCTCTTTATGCTCAAGAAGGACACGTTCAGTTTTACAACAGTGGTACATTAGAGTCAGAAGTCCGCTTGCAGTGCAATTAAAATGGTATACATTGACATTTAGTCTTAGCTTGAATAGGTATGAACGTGTATAGGCTATCAAGGACCGCTGCCCTCTCCAATCTCGCCCCTCAAAAATAAACTTATAACTCCTGGCCGATTACCATACGATCGAAGGCAACAGAACATGCCTACTGTTTAATATCCATACTCTATAACAATCACTAGCGTGCGTGCTAAATATAGTCCTTCAGGACTCAAAAGTCGCCAATTTCACTGGTCCCGATGAAGGGACCTTTGACGACCAATAGGCGCCCTGAAGACTCTGAGCGCCAGATATTACATGCTTGCGCCTTCACGAAGGGGATCCAGTGAACACTTCTATCCACGTTCCAACCAGTTTTCGAAACTGTATGCATCTTTTTTGAATAAACAAGTTCACTCTATTGGCTGTTTATACAGATGAACGAGAACTTACGGGGAGGGTCATGGCGATTGGGTGAACTATACAGCTGCTGAAAGAAGCAGTTTGACTTCGCATAGGCACCAAATGGGCCCATGGCCGTATGATTATTCACGCGGTTACAATGTGGCGTGAAGTTCAGGCCATGCTGTCCAACCAATGGGTGGAAAGGAGGGTTGCACACGTACGGCTATGCCGTACAAGCGTATTATTTATATATGATAATGACGGAAAAACCTGTGTTTGGCGCCTGCGTGATGGCGAGCGGCAGCTCAATCCACAACACAAAACACAGTTGCGCACCGCAGGAGCGATGACAACGACCATAACCGCTCAAAAACTACTGTCGTTCCGTACCTGTCAATGACAACGGGATTCGTGTTCACATTCGCAAAAGATACGTAATCTGCTGTAATTAACGCAAACATATCCTCATAAAGTTCCACTGTGAAAATATTTACCATGGTGTTGTAACGAGACCAGATTATTGCTATGGATAGCAGAGGGATGTCCGCTCCTTTCCAGCGCATCGGGTCTTGAAAAAGCCTCTGTTTGGTCACGAGAGACTGGCTGCGATCTTTTCCCTCCAAAACAAAAGTGGCCTTCATATGGCTCACATTCGAGCACCAATGCATGACAACAATAATCAGTTTCTGTCACCACAAGTGTGCCCATTGTAATGAAAATGGACTCTAAGTTGGCTAAGAGACGTTTTAAGCAGCTATCCTCATTCATAAATCCTTAGAAATCATACACCCACATGTCTTTGCTTTGCCTCTCTCAGAGTCTCCGCTTGACCATCGAAACGTCAGCAACGGTGTTGTTCTCTAAAACAATCTTTGCATTGATGTTCCCACAAGTTACCGAGATGTGATCTGCGTACATCATTGTGACAAAGAATAAGAGCTAGAAGATATAAACAACAATCCTACAGGTTATTCTGCACTGTTGTCTTTCGGAAGCAGTAAGGATGGCGTTTTCTTCACAATTCAGTAAGAGCCGTACTATGCGAATTGGGTGGCGTGTCAGGCAAGTATTTACTGTTAGGTATGCGGAGTGGCCGTCCATAAAACAGGATGTTGAGGGATTAGGGAGCTGTGGAGGGGCATTACACATTGTGGAGGAAGAAGTAGACTGCTTCTCACAAGCATGTAGGAGCGCCTCTCCCCACCAATCCCTCCACCAAGAAGGCCGCGATCGCACCTTTTCAGTTAAACCAACGAGACCCTGCCACAGGAAAGGGTCAGAGCTGCAAAAACAAAACAGGAATCAAGAGTGCAAAACAAGAGCATACAAACACCTTTCATTACAAAACCGACTGTTCCAATAATATTTAAGCATGAGGTTTGGTAACTGCAAAATGAAAGCGACCTTCTCGCGCATTGCCAGTACTTCACTGTGAATTAATATCTGATAAAAAGAATTCTTTAAGTTAAAATACATTTTCTCGGACCTTCATGAACCTCAGTACCCAGTAAATAGGCTCCACATTCTTAGAAGAAAATCAGGAGAGGATCGACATGAGAGAGTGCAAAAAGGTGACCCAGAAGTACGCGAGAACCGCGTTGTTTCATGCCTTTTTGGCAGGTCTTGAGTAATGGTCAGCTGAGTAGAGTTGCGCTCAAGCACGTGCACCTCTGTCCGCCAAAGCCGTGCAAAAGTCTTCACGTGTCGGCCAGTCGGGCCATCGCGGCCGTGGATACCTCCACCGCCCACACCGCAGCACCCTCCTCCGCCGCAAATAGCTGTAGAATCATAAACGTAGGCCGCATTGATGAATTAGCTTGAAGAGTGAAATATACATTATTTTAAAGAGACTGCATTGCAGTCGCGTGAGTTTGCTCAAAACTATTATATTTGTAGAGGAGGGAAAGCGAAACAGATGATCATGTGTCGACCGTTCCAGCAAAACAAAAGAACACGGTTAACACAAGTGGCACTATTTTCATCATGAGTATGACTCTGTTTCTGCTCTGTCTTCACACTATTATCTGCACGTCGCGGTCGCTATTCCACAAGTACTAACACATCTTATAACAGTGTTCTGTCTTGGACTTTGTTATCTTTTGCCAAAATATGAATTGCAAGCTTGAGCATTTCCACTTACAGACTGGGGCCCAGATTACGCACACTGTTGGAGGAATTTCTTGGCCATCCCCGATCCAATCCATTCTTATTCACATTCTCCTTCTGGTCACGTTGGATTGCTTATGCGAATACAGTTGATTGATATGTACAATTTCCAACAGAGAATGGCGAAATTTCTTGAAAGTTGGTGACGGTACAAACAATTAACGCCTGCATTTTTGGCAAACATTCCAAAAAGGAAAACGTTACGTTATTATTCTGATGGCTTAAATTTGTTTATTCCAATTGACTGGAAACACCAAGGAATATTAAGAGTGGCTTCGCATTCTATTTCTCATTCTTATCCTTACATGGTCTCTAGGGCATCAGTGCACAAGAGCGGGAGGACCACAACATCAAACAAAGGGAAGACAAGCTGGAGAAGGGCTGGTCCTGTTGTTGCGGCTTAATGGTCGGGTGGAGGGCTTGGATCCATCGGCATCCCGAGTTCAAAATCCTGCTCGGGCTGTTGAATTAATACCAGGTGGCTTGACTCTGCCTGTCATCCTTCTGAGGGTCAGCAAAATGAGTGCCAGCATGTCGTATGTTGAGGTGTATCAATATATAACTAGCTTATTAGTTGGTGTTTTTTTCTTTCCAAGGCCCTCTTCTTACATCACCAAAAGTAACCAAGAAGGTCATCTCGGTAGAATGCAACCCCACCACGCAATGCTGATCACAAGTGAACATATCAGGCCCATTTATTTTTGACATGCTTCTACGCACATTAATATACCATATCATTCTTTGCGCCCTATCTCTCAATGTGAAGAATCACTAAATCTGTAAGCCAAGATCCGCGTTATCAAACAAAATTAATCAGTTCGTCATGTCCACACACCCCAAGCTGTCACAAAAGTTTCTTCCGGATCTCATACAAAAGACTTTTTTGAGATATCCTGCACACAAAAAACAACAA
>CM068954.1:5934170-5953645 GCA_035128595.1 Eptatretus atami
TCAGGAGAAAAGGACACAGAGCCCAGGAACAGCTGGGTGTGACTGGGTAAGGTGGGTACAGAAAGCGATGGGTTTGGGACATAAGATTTAGAAGCAAACACAGAGTTTAGGCATTCAGCCATTTCTCATGCAGTGTCAGCTGTGCAGCCATTTGAGGTAAGGGAGGGGTGAGATCACGGTCAGATCACTCGTCCTTCACGGTGAGATCATACACCAGTCCTTCTCGGAGAGATGGAGGGGGAACATACACCAGAAACACTTACCTCGATGCCACCAGGATTTGGAGGAGGGAGACAGGTTTGAGAGTTCAGACTTGCGATTAGAAAGATGTTTCCTGGCTCTCCTGAGGGTAGACATACACTTGTTCTGAGCTTTGTAGAAGGAACTGAGATTTCCTTCAGTTGGATTTGCCTTCCATGAGGTGAAGGCAAGTTGTTTCAGGACAACTGCCTCGCCACAAGCTTCAGTGTACCATGGGCAGGAGAAAGGGTAGGACAACTGAAGACAAGTTGGGTAAGTCTGTGCATGAGAGATAGAGATTAGAGATGGAGGTAGCAAATTCTTTGAAAAAATTCCCAGGATGAATTGATGATGGAGAAAGTGGAGATAGGAGACCATTCTGGAAGTTTGGCTGCTTGAAGTCCATGCCAGTCGGCCTGAGTGAAATGCCAGACTCAACGGTGCTGAGGTGGTTCTCTAATAACAGCCAGAGAGATATCTAATTTGACAAGCTTGTGGTCAGATGACCTGATTGGAGCAGAGGAAGAACAGCGGGTATTTTCTGGGGAATTGGTCAAAATCTGGTCCAGAAGAGATGGGGGACCGTTGGTTGAGATCCAGGTCTGGAATTTGACAGATTGTGTCAGTCCCAATGAGTCGCAGAAGTCTTTTGCTGAAGTGCTATTGTGGGTGAGGGAGGTACCCACACCCAGCCAACTGGCATGATGACAATTGAAGTTACCACATATAAGGAAGAGAATGTTGGGATGAAAGGATAGTTGGTCCATGTTTTTGGTGAGCGAGATGTAAATGGAGTCATCACTGTTTAGTGGACAGTACAACACACATATGAACATGAGGTGGGAGTGGAGGGGAAGCCGGAACCAGAGGTATTCCTGGGGGTGTGGGGAAGAGGGGGCAGTGCAGGAAAGTGAGGAATTTAATTTTTGATGAAGAGAGCAACTCTGCCACCAGGATGAGGGTCAGGTCTGTCATACCAGAGGAGGGAGAAACCAGGCAGAGATACTTTGGAGTCAGAGACATCTTGAAGGAGGAAAGTTTTTGTTAATCAGATTATATCTGGTTTGTCAGTGAAACCTTTATGGAAAGATCTGTCAGGTTGGAGCGAAGGCTGGTTCTAGGACTGCAGACATGTATGTCACTTATTTTAGGAAGAGATAACTCATGTTTTAGGCTAATATGACCCAAGGAACAACTTGGGATGTGTGCAAAATCTCTATCCGGGACGAACAGTCCGAAAATGACCACGCCCTTTAATAATTATGTACCCATTGTCTATCACTCTATGCACCCTATTATCACTCACTCAGCTGCTTTTGATTTATTCATAGCACAGGTGTACAAGATCGGAGAGAGAGAGTGAGAGAAGACTTATCCATCCAGTGTCAAGAGATAATATCTCATTATATTATAGATAATATCACACATCCAAGCAGCCTTTCAAGTCTACTTAAGGAAAGGGCATGCTGTCCCAGTCTCTTTGATACTGGAACACATACGTTTCCCCTGTTTCAATAGTCAGGGATCTACATTCTCTGCGCTCTGAGACGTGATTCTTACCTCAGTGCTATGGAGAGGCAACTTCACTGTTCTTCTTTTTTGAGAACAAACTACTCTCGATGGACACCATTATTCCTACAGGACTGCTATCACTGAGGAGAAGTTCCCACTCTTACAACTCCTACATGAATGGTGGATTTGTCATGAATGCCACAAGAAAGGTAGTGGAGTGCCTCTTGACCGGCGCTAGAGCAGTGCAAAATCGGCCTGCCAAAGTGAGTGGGGGATAATTGGGGTCACCAGAAAGGGGAAGCAGTAGCTCTGTGGGGAATTATCAAGCATAAAAAAAGACAGTACGTTGACCTCCTGAAGATGAAGGATGATGTCGAAGGAGAATCTCACTTCACCACGATTCAACCCAAGTCTCAAACTAAGATAGTTGGGATGTGCAGACATAGAGGAGTATCTCCTGAAGTATGCAGTCCCTACAAGACCAGGTAGCACTGAAGATGTTCTCCTTGGAGAAATTGTGACCAATGTAAATGTAGGACAAGTTGTTGTGCTGTATCAAGGAGGGCAGCACTGCTTGTCTAATTTTATGATGATCGACTCAGAAATAGGTCGATATCGATACACAAATATTAGCAAATCAAGTTTACGTCCCTAATACCACCTTGAATTGGTCCCAAAGCAGACATCAAGATGAGACAATCAAAGCTCTCATGTTTATTGAGTATGGAGTACGGGGTTCACTGTTGAGAGTAGTCAAGCATGAGATCACCAAATTGCATTTCTTCTTGGTTGACGAAAGATGGTTACTTGAGAAGAGTACAAATCACACTTGGGCTGAGCTGCTGAAGTTGTGCCCACAATAGATAAAAAAGGGCCAGAACCTCCCCACAAACCACGATCATTATCAGACTTCATGGCTGGTGAGAAAGGTCCCTTAAAGAAGCTTGATCGCCTCGTCAAGACATTCCATGACTTTGCTATTGCCTTGATATCTATGTCACAAGCTGAGCAAACTGTGATGAGATCCATATGTTTTTGATGCTTACAGAGGGACAGCATCAAGAATGGAGAGAGGGGGAAGAGAAGAGAAGTCAAAAGAAATGTGTGTCTTTGATTAGTGGTATCACCAACCAAAATGTTCCGATGGTATTTGAGACTTTTGGTCATCTTCCATCAGCAAAATGCTTTCCAGGATTCTATGGTTGAGTGGTCACCACAATTACACGGACCAAACTCTATACTCGGTTATATCACCAAGGCATGGATGGTGTCAGCTGGGTGTGCTTCTCATTCCCCGGCTCAACTGCACAACGAGGAGCTGATGACGGATGATTTCATGTGCAGGATCATCTAAGTCCAGGTCAGGACCTACATCAGCAGTATAAGTGACACAGATGTTTTGTGTGCCTGTTATACCGACATCAAGTCATATGGAGAGATCTTGGTCAGATTTTGTCGTCCGCAATTCAGAGTGAAAGATCCTATTACTCACGATATCTGCATAGACTGGAGACGAGCTCACAAAGTGTCTCCAGCACTCCATGCGTGACTGGGTGCGATACACCAGCAAGATATCAACTAAACTTGCAGCCTGATGCTGTCGCAAACCAGGAATTCCTCTTGATCCTGAATTTTGACTGTCCCAGACTAGCAGAAAGTGAATAACGAGATGGCAGAGACATTCTTGGTCAAGTGTCTCAAACATCAACAGACTGGAGACTATTTGACGACCTGGCGTCTCACTGCATTTGATAAATGCCATTAGATGACTTTGAGAGAACCATTGCGACTAATAATGCAAGGAAAGTATCATAGAGGCTATTACCGACAGCAGCTGTGGGTCCAAGCCCATTTAGAGATGCACGATTATGCGAGTCTTATGGGTTTGTATAGAAGGTGGCAGTTTATTAGTCCTGAGATTGTGATCTCCAAACCCAAAGGCCTGCCAATCCCTGCACATGTGGCAAGTGTGCTCGCAAAATGGGTGTTCCTGCAGGTAGCTGGGATTCAAGTGTTGAGTACTGCAATGAAGGGAGGTGATTGTTGTAAAAACCCTATCATGAGATGAACTGCCATACCTCATACCTGGACTCGTTGTGTTACTCTTCATGTTACCGACCTGGTTTAGTGACAATAAACAGTATTAATGTGGTTTAAAAGTTGTATTGTTGGTGGTTGGGCAATTTCCCTGCTGATCTTTGAAACATTTAAGCTCTCTAGATATGCTGTCTACTAAAGTAATGTTTTTGTTTTTTATTTTCATTTTAAGTTAATTCCATTGATAATAGTATGTAAATGATTGAAAATACAATTTTTTATATTAATCAAATTGCGCTTTCTTTTTTTTTTTAAATCTTGTATTGTTCAAATTCCAAATTGTCGTTCAACTCTAGTAGATGAACAAATCTCTCTAATTTGCTCTAAGTCCGGAAAGTTTAAGTTAATACTATATGGATTCCGTATTATGGTAATAAGTATGGTAATAATACGGTTTTTTGAGCATTTTCTCATAAAATATCAAATTAGAGAATTTACACTCTTCTATGACCTAAATAAATGTAATAAACATGGGATTCTGAACATTTTGAGCACTCAAAAATCTGCTAGCTCACGTTTAGAAGTATAAGCTATAGTCAGGAAGTAGCACTTTCGATGAAAAGGGTGTGGTCATTTTAAAGGAAGGGCGTGGTCATTTCGGGCTGTTCGTGCCCGGATAGAGTTTTGGCAACATCCCAAGTTGTTGTTGGGTATATGCCTAAAACAGTTGTTATCCTCTGCTAATTTAAGTGCATATTGTCAGTCCAGGTCACTCCACTTGGATGTTTGAGGTCCACACTGTTAAAGAAGAGGAGGGGGAGGCTTTGCTTGCAGGGGAGGGGGTGGTAGAGGGAGGAGGGAGGTAGGAGAGTTTTTGACAGTGTGGGGATTGCAGAAGAGTGAGGGAAGGGCCGGATGAGGAGGAGAAAGGCTCGGTGGTGATGGGACGAGGCACATTGGAGAGTAATAAGAGAGGGGGCGATGGAAGTTGAAGATTGGAGGAGGGGGGGATGAGATGGAAGAGAGGGAGGGGAGGAGGCGACTTTTGGATGTGAGGTGGGGCAACTTTGAGGAGGGGGAGAGGTTGAGAGGGAGAGTTGAGGAAAAGGGTCGGGGGGGGGAGTTTTTGAGAAAGGTGAGAGGGAGCTTGAGGGGAAGAGTGTAAAGGTTGCTTGATGAGAGGGTGGAGGAAGGGGAGACGATGAGATCGGCTGACAGGCAGGGAGCGAGGGCGATGGGGAGGGTGGGAGAGAAGAGGGATTGAGACTTGGTGTGGTATAGTGGAAGATGGAGAGGCAAGGGGCAGTATAAGATTTGAGGGGTTGGGAAGAGGGGGAGATGTGATGTGAGGATAGAAAGAGCATGTTTGAGATGTTGAGGAGTGTACTAATTGAGAGTGTGAGATATCTGTTGGGTTAGAATGGAGCCCACAGATGTTAGAACACCACAGTTTTGAACACCAGAGGAGGAGGTGATACAAAAGCAGAGGACAGTGAAGAGGTGCTAAGAACAGAGGTAGGATGAGGGGCAAGATGGGAGGAGTAAGGAGAGGGTAGATTTAAGCAGGTGGCATGAATTGGCACTGAAGTTGGAAAAAAGAACGATTGCTGGAACACGAACATGCATTGCAAACTGGCATTTTTCAAATTTTAAAGTCAGAGATATGGTTAAAGACATTATGTGAGGGATGAAATAAAGGAGAATTAAGCGAATGGAGAAAAGAGACATTGTGACAGTGGAACGTTTTAGACATGGGATGAAGGAAGGGTCGAATTGAAAAGAATTTTGAAGAAGAAGAAGAGTAGGGAATTATGATACAATAAAGAGAACTACATGTTCTCTGTATTGTATAGAACGAGGGTGGAGGGAAAAGTGGTGAAAATATAAACTGACAGTAATAAGGGGAAAATACAAATAAACACGATCATGCACATAGACGGGAAGACTGGTCGGCCTCAGGGAAACCTGATAAGACAAGGCCGACGGAAACTCACCAAATAGCACAAGTTTTGAAACAAAAGTGAACTAGGAACACACAGTAAACATGGAGGCAACAAAATAAACGGTCAAAACGTGACAAACAACGACCGGAAACTTATCTTTGAGAAAGTCGGCAGAGACCCCTGGAGAGAACCAACCGTCACTCAAAAACCGGAACCGGAAGTCCAACTCTGCGGTGATATTTAGAAATGTACGAGGTTCGGTACTTGCTCGGAATGTAAAATTGCTTCAAGGTGCTTTGAAGGGTTATATTCAGGTTATAGAAGCACACTCGTTGAGAGATAATAGGTTGGGGAGGTTGGCACATATTGAAACGATAAGTCTGACATTTAGACATTGCCCAAGAGTTGCCTCGCAATGGAGCGAACATCGCTCGGCATCACCCACGAACAGATTACTTTGCCTGAACATTGCCCGATTATCTGTGCGAAGTGGAGTATGTTCTATTCCTCTGGCCTCGGCAATGTGAAATCTGCTTTCTCACAATTTGGGGATGGTGGAGAGATTTGGTAAGAGTGCTGAAGCGATCAGGTCAGGTCAGAATAGATCTGTGACTTGCTGCAGGTACCATGTAGACCTGTACGAACCTGTTCCTTGTCGGGTTGTCTGTGACTGAACCGTCTCCCCCACCAAGTTTTTGGTGAGGAGAGTATGATATGGACAACCAGCAGGATGAAGAACAAACCTGTCAAAGGGGGAGGAGCTCCTTGTGAGCCAAGGCCATCCATATCTTGCGCAACTGTGTCTGTGGACGTACTGCTGCAGTTGGTTATGTTTTTTAGAGGTTGGTGGGGATTTGCACTCCGGCCACCGTTAAACCCTTCATTCCGCAAACATTCCAAAAGCATAAAAAAATCTGAAAACCCACTCCATGGGAGTACCTCCTGTGCAGCTGCCCTTCACAGGGCAGCTCACCGATGACGGGTTGGGAAACCTTGGGACCCCCAATCTTTGATGATAGGAGGGAACCATGGGTATTCTCCGGGTCAATTGCGGTAGTGTGTGTCAGGGTGGTGCTGAGGTGTTCCACCAGACAGGCTTCCTTGGGTTAACCTGAGGCGGTCCCTCGGGTGGTGCCTGGAATGTCCTATCCCGAAGAGAGGATGATCACCTGTCTCTGTTATCATCGAGTCAAGCGTTTGACATCGTATTGCAGCACTCTCTAGGTTCGGAGACCGGATTGCGGTGAGATCATGGTGGGTGGTCACATCTATATTGGTCTGGTCGCTCTGTGGTACCATGCCAAGAGGTTGCTGTAGCCGTTCCAATAGATGACTCCAATGATAATTGAGGTAACACCGGTCAACGAGTGTATTATGAGACTAGATTCGTCACTCCTTGGGTGTCATTTCCTGGTCAATGTTGTCAGGTCCATTCCTCGCTCCAACTGAGGCGAGTGATCTCACCGTGAAGGAGCATTCTATGCCACGCCTCCAGTTGTGGTTGAGCCGTGCCCTGGCGAGTACTTTTCTCGTCTTGGGGGATTTCAATGATCGACTGGAACTGATAGGGTGGTTATGAGACATTGTTTGGTCCCCATGGGTCTTCGGAAACTGTGAACCAGAAATAGACTAAGTTCCTTGACTTTGCAAGAAGTCATGGACTTAGCGTGGCTGGTTCATGGTTTCAGCGCCCCCAGACTCATCGCTGGACTTGGTATTCCAACGCCGACGGTGTGGCAAAGGAGATTGACCGTGTGCTCGTTGATGGTCGCTGGAGGATGATCCAGAACTGCAGGGTCGACCGGAGTGCTGTTCCTCAATACCGACCACAGGCTTGTTGTAGCAACTCTGAAGTGGCAGCTTAAATCGAGAAGAATGGTACCATCCCAGCCTACGCTGGATTTGGCAATCTCAAGGATGAGAGGGTAGCTGAGGAGTTTGGAACAGGCTGAGTGGAGATTTCGGGGATGAGAGTGCTTTTGGGGGATCCTGAAGAGTTGTGGAGTGCCTTCAAGACCACTGTCCTTGATGTTGCCGGTAGATGTCTTAGAACTCACCATGGGGCAAAGAAGAATTTTGTCTCTCAAGGGTCACTGGATACCATTGACCAGAGTCGCAGGGCCAGGCTGAATGGCAGAGCTCAGCTGTTCAGGGAGCTGAGGCGTAAGACTTTACGTCCACTAAGGGTGGACAAGGAGGCCTATGTGCGAGGAATCTGTGAGGGGGTAGAGCATCATCTGTGGTTAAGTGATTCTCATCCTGCTTTTGGGGGAATTTGTGCATTGCGTTCCTCCAAGCCCGTCCCTCGGTTTACTTCAGTTAGAGAAGAGGGTGGTGGGATCTTTGCAGAGGAGTCCAAAGTGAAGGCCCACTTTGAGGAGTCCAAAGTGAAGGCCGGTTACTTTGAGCGGCTGTAACAGGCTGATCCACCAGCTGTCGAGTTTGATGTCGGGTGCTACAATCCCGATTGCTGACCCTCCAATCAACTGTGGTCCACCTTCGTTTGTGGAAACACAGGCTGCAGTGAACTGCTTGAAATGGGGAAAAGCTCCTGGGATCTGTGGCATCCATGTTGAACTTCTCAAGGCTGGTGGAAATGCTGTATGCGTGTCGTTGCATGCAGTACTGTGCTCTACCTGGACCACAGGCATCATCCCAACTGATTGGAAGAGGGGCCTTGTTGTCCCTTTCTGGAAAGGGAAGGGTGATCGCCAAGACTGCAACAACTACCAAGGGCTGCTCTCAAGTGCCTCAAGGTCTTTGCTCGGATAATTCTTGATAGGGTTCGCCACCATCTGCTTGAGCACCAGCGTCCAGAGCAGTTAGGCTTTACACCAGAGGTCAACGATTGACCGTATCCTTCCTTTTCGGGTCCTCACCAAATGCAGACAAAAGTTTCGCAGGGGCTGCTTGCAGCCTATGTTGATCTCTGTAAAACGTTTGATTCAGTGAATCGGGATGTCCTCTGGAGAATTATTGGTCTTCATGGGGTCCCACCAAGACTGTTCAATCTGAAGTCTGAACTACACTCTGGTACTGAGAGTGCTGTGACATGTGGTGATACCATGTCTGACTTATTTCCAGTTGTTATTGGAGTTCGTCAGGGGGTGTGTACTGGCCCCCACACTTTTCAGCACTTGTTTGGACTGGATTCTGGGGAGGATGTCGGAGAAATCAGGCTTGCGGTGCAATCCGTTTGGGAATGTCAAGATCTCTGACCTTGATTTCACAGATGATGCAGTCATCTTTGCAGATACTCTGGATATCATCTTAGGGGCCTTCGAGGTGCTGACAGAGGAGTCAGAACCGCTGGGATTACGGGTTTTCTGGGTCAAAACTAAGATCGAGGCTTTCAGTGATATCTTGGATGCTGCTATCTTGTCTGTACCTTTTTGTGGTGAGGATGTTGATGTCACGGAGAGATTCACTTACCTTGGCAGTGATATTCATATCTCTGCTGGCTGTGAGCCAGAGGTCAACCGACGTCTGGGTCGGGCCTGGAGAGTCATGGATTCACTGAATCATGGGGTGTGATGCTGCCAGTACCTGTGCGGGAAGTCGAAAGTCTGAGTCTTCAGGTCCTTGGTGTTTCCAGTCTTGCTATTTGGATGTGAGACTTGGACTCTGACCAGGGATCTGAGACGGAGACGTAATTCCTTTGGCACCAGGTCTCTTCGGAGAATCCTTTGCTATTGCTGGTCTTTGTGGCCAATGAGCGGTTGCTGAGAGAGACTCAAATGAGATTTGTTACCTGCATAGACTTAATTTAATGAGCGTCAGCTGCGGCTGTATGGACATGTGGCTCGTTTTCCTGACGCTGATCCTGCTCACCAGATTCTCTCAGCGAGGGAACCTCGTGAGTGGAGGAGGCCAATGAGCCGACCACGTGCCTCGTGGTTGCAGCAGGTTGATTTGCATCTCAGGAGATGGGGATGGGCCAGGCATCTGCCTGGGGATGGCCAGACGGAGGCCCCTGGAGTACCAGCGGAAAGTGGACGCAGCGACAACGTTGCTCCGGGCATGCTCCCATACCTGACCTGACCTGACCTACCCTGCTGAAGTGCAAATGGTTTGGGATGTGAGGCTTGTGAAACTGAAAGAAGGTGGTCATGAGCTCCATGACCTTTGACTAAAATAATAATTTAATTATGGGAATGAAGGAAGTGAACTTTTCTTATAACTTTTCTTCAATTGTTGCTGTGCAGGATTTGGCCGGACTGTTGTCCCGTGCCCCATGGCACAGACTCGTGCAAGTGGAGCGTTCGGGAACCTTGGATGTCCTGGCAACCTGGTTCAACCTGCAGCTTGATGACAAGTTTTCTTTGTCCACCGAGCCCGGGACCAACACTTGTTGGGATCAAGCGATCTTTCCTGTACATGGTGAGCTTCTAAGTGACCTCAACTCTGTACACTATTTACCAGATGTCTATTCCAGGTGAAAATCTTCACTTGTTTATCCAACCAAAATCTCCTGCCATGCATAACCAACCAGACGCAGCATCTGGCCCAACAAACTAACCACTTTATCAAGTCTATATGAAGCATAATGGTAGTAGAAATGCCTCCCCCTTGGAAACAAAACCAATGGCTGTGTCTGTCTAGTTGCAGAAAGTGCAGAACAACCATTAAGACGCTCCTGGTTCAACTGTCGTTGACAACTCAGCTTCTGCTGATATATTTTATGGAGTTGTTTTTGGTTTTTATTTTAACTTCCTGCTGGCACACATCTGTAATAACGTTATCACATTAATAATGCAATAGTTTGAAAGGTAAGACCAACATTGGTGGATCGAATATACTCAAATTATTGTTAGAATCACTCACGTAGAAGGGGGATTGAACCAGGAAGCTTCAGTGTTTGAGGCATGTTGAGATTATGGCACATACTGAGATGGGATCCGCAGCATATTGTTATGGCCAGAGGTTCAAGGTTCAACACGATGGGAAGTGCTCAAGTTCCTCCCGAACACCCGGTCACCAGGCCCATCCGCACCTCGGCGGGTTGCTAATCAACCGTGAACCACCAATCCTGGCAGGGTTATCACGACTTTGTGTGTTGCCTTACCTTTGGACGACATTATCGTGGTGGGCTTTTTCCCTCAATGCATACGTGTCTTATCTTACCTGATCAGGTTCAGCCGAGCAGAGCTGCCAAGTACATACTGGCTAATATGTGGAGCCAATCAGTGGGGTAGAACTTCCTGGCTAACACTACGTGTGGATTATACTGGACCAATGGAGATACAGTTTTACGCCTCAACACTGTATAGCTCAGCTCTGCCATTAATCCTGGGCCTGCGACTCTGGTCATTGGTATCCAGTGTCCCT
Source organism: Eptatretus atami (assembly GCA_035128595.1). Classification (NCBI taxonomy): domain Eukaryota; kingdom Metazoa; phylum Chordata; class Myxini; order Myxiniformes; family Myxinidae; genus Eptatretus; species Eptatretus atami. Next base: position 5,945,231 of record CM068954.1, read on the forward strand.
TGGGAGACAAAGTTCTTCTTCGTTTGACAGTGGGTTCCAAGACATGCACTGGAAGCATCAAGGATGGTGGTCTTGAAGGTACCTCGCTACTCTTCAGGATTCCCCAAAACACCCAGACCCCCCCCCCCCCCAAATCCCAATTCCACCTGGTTGCAAACTCCTCAGCTGCCCTCTCATCGATTGAGCTTGCCAACATCCAGCCTCGGCTGGGATGGTACCATTCTCCTGGATTTGAGCTGCAATTTCAGAGTTGCTACAACAAGCCTGTGGTCGGTATTCAGGAACTTAGCACTTCAGAAGACCCTGCAGTTCTGGATCATCCTCCAGTGACCAACGAGCACATGGTCAATCTCCTTTGCCACACCACAGGCCTTGGAATACCAAGTCCAGCGATGAGGCTGTGGGTGCTGAAATCATGAACCAGCCACCCTAAGTGCATGACTTCTTGCAAAGTCAAGGAACATGGTGCTGTTCTGGTTCACAGTTTCAGACCCATGGGGACCAACACATGTCTCTTAACCATCCCTATCAGAGCCACTTGATGCATTGAGATCCTCCAAGACTTGAAGAGTATCATGCCTGGGGAACTGATCAATCACAGACTCGAGCGCGACATTGAATGCCTCCTTCACATTGAGATCACTCGCCTCAGTCGGAGCATATACAGCAGTGGTTCCCAACCTGTGGTACGCGAGGGCCTTCCAGGTGGTTCGCGAGCACTTTCGGGCTCAACCTTAAAAAAAAAAGATTTGGCCTGATACATCTGGGAACCCTGACACACAGCAAAGACGAAGCACAAGGAGTGCTCTCCTATGAACTTCTGGGTGACCATGGCCTCCTCGTACCCGATATTAGCCCGTCACGCTGTTCCCCAGCTACTGATTTTCCCCTCTACGTGGGAGTGCGAGCAGGGGTTCTCAGCCATGATGACCATCAAGTCAAAGAGCCGGAACCGTCTTGCTGCGCCCGGGCATGATTTCCGATGTGCTGTGAGCAAAGTTATGCCCCGCATCGACCAGTTGGTGGAGAAGAAACAGATGCAGCCCTCGCATTAAATTTTGTTCTTTGTTGACAGTTAGTTCATTTGTGTGTTCTACTTGTGAATAAATTGCTATCTTGTCGAATTGAGTTTTTCTGCAACCAGGTGGTACGCGGCGACGGTATGGGACCTCCAAGTGGTACTCGATCAGAAAAAGGTTGGGAACCACTGATATACAGAGACCATGACACCAAAGGAGTGACGATTCCTCAGTCTCGTAATACGCTCATTGATCGGAGTTACCTCAGTTATAATGGGAGTCAGCTTATTGGACACGTCTCCAGCAACTCATTGGGTATGGTAACCACCAGAGCGACCAGTCCAGTAGTTGGTGTAACCACCTGCCATGATGACGACACTATCCGGTCTCTGAGCCTCAGAGAGTGCTGCAATACTGATGTTCAAACGCTGCCGCTCAGATGATAGCAGAGATGGGTGATCATCCTCTCTTTGGGATAGGACATTCCAGGCACCCACCTGAAGTAACCACCTCAGGTTAACCCGAGGAAACCACCGTCTGGTGGATGACACCTCAGCACCACTCCGACACACACTACCACAATCCGACTGAGGCAGGTTACCCTGTGCTTTTCCTCCTATCATCAAATAATGGGGGTCCTCAAGGCTTTGCTCCAATCCCGTCATCCGGTGAGCTGTCCTGCGAAGGGCAGCTGCGTCGGACCTACTCCCACGGAGTGGGTTTTCAGTCTTCTTTGTGCTTTTTATGTGTTTTATGGAATGAAGTGCCTTCCGGTGGCCAGAGTGCAAATCCTGCCACCAACCTCCGAGATAAAGGTAACCCGACTGCAGGACGATGTCCGCAGATGCAGTTGGGCACCAGATATGGATGGCCGTTGACTCACAAGGAGCTCCTTCATCTCGACTTGAACCCCAATTTTCATGCTTCATTCTCATACACACTTAATCAAACCATGTCACCACCACAGGCGGCAATAAAAACCTGACACAGAGTGGTTGTGGAGGAGTTTGCACACCATCGAGTTGGTGTTCGGATCTGGAGACATTAAATCCATCATCGCTTCAGACATTAAATCCTTCCTCTTCTCCAATGGCTTGATTTCCGATCATCAATTTGGTTTCAGATCAGGTCACTCTACCCTGGATATGCTGCTTCTGCTCTCCCAACAATGGATGGAGGTACTCAATGCCGGACATGAAATCAGAGCCATATCCCGAGACATATTGCGTGCTTTTGACACGGTCTGGTACCCTGCCCTGCTCACCAAACTCTCTTCCTATGGTATCCAAGGCCATCTCCACTCATGACTCACAGACTTCCTCTCCTGTTGCAGCCAACGTGTGGCTCTAAATGGAGTTCTCTCATCCCCTCTTCCTGTCCAGGCTGGAGTTCCTCAAGGTAGTGTTCTGAGCCCTGTTCTTTTTCTGGTCTTCATAAATGATCTCTCCAACTCTCTGGAAAAGCCTCTGTATCTCTTTGCTGATGACTCCACTCTCTGACGTACCATCTGTCATCCCTCAGACCGGCAAGCCGCAGCTTCTTCGCTCACTGCAGATCTGGGTAAAATCACAAACTGTTCCAACACTTGGAACATGTCTTTCAACCAGACAAATCTCACACTCTCACCCTGTCTCTCCGAAAGGACTGTTTAGAACCCCCCCTTCCCCCATTTACTGCTTTCTCCTCTGGAAGAAGTCCTTTCATTCAAGCTTCTCGGTCTCACTATCTGCCATGATATTTATTGGGAAAGCCACATTTCCAACCTGGCCTCCAAAACCAGTCACCGACTGGGAATCCTCCGGCGTGCAAAGTCTTTCCTCGGCGACCTGACTCCTGACCACATACAAAGCTTTCGTACACAGCCTGATGGAGTACTGCTCTCCCCTCTGGGTTGGTGTTCCTGCCTCTCACGTTTCGGCTTCACGCTGTGGAAACCAAGGCATTTAGGATCATTGGTATCTCCCACGGTGAGGCTGAGTCTTTGGGCCCCTCACTCTCTCATCGCAGGCAGGTTGGTGGTCTTTCTGTCGTCTTCTGTCTCCTCTCTGGTCTCGCCCCCCCCCGCCCCTTTGTCTGCAATATGTCCCACCATATTTCCGCAGGGCGCTCAAGGTCCGCCAATAATCTCCTTCCGATAAAACTACAAAAATCATGAATCACTGCTCACTCTTCCTTCTTTCATTCCTCTTTTTCTCCACCTGTGGAATAAACTCCCTCACTCTTTTCAATCCCATTCTTCCCTCCAGGCCTTCAAAACAGCCGTTCACCACCATCTCTTATCTTCCTCCATCTAAATCGTCAATCTTTTCTACCCCCGATAATCCACCCAAGCCCACCTCCTTCAAATTCTTTGCTTTCCTTCCTGAAAGTCCCTGTAATGTCCATCTTGTATACCCCGTGTTCCCCGCCCCATTCCTCTCCCTTCCACAGATCTCCTAATGTCTCTGTTCCCCACTGTTTTGTCCTTCCCTCTCCCACCCCTCTTGTCTCATGCCCCCCCCCCCTTGTTGTGCGTTGTGTGTTAGCTCTCATACGAGCTTCGGCAATGTATACAAAAAAAAACTTCAGAGTTCCTTGGCTCGATGGGAGAACCTGCCAGAAGGCCAACATTCTCTGCAGCACTTCACAAGCTAGGCTTTATGGGAAAGTGGCTAGATGGATGCCACTCCTGAGAAAAATGTACATGATAGCACACCTGGAGTTTGCAAAAAGGTACGTGAAAGACTGAGAGAATGAGGCAAAATATTCTGTGATCTGATGAGATGAAAATTGAACTCTTTGGCCTGAATGCAAAGCATTACGTCTGGCAGAAACCGAACACAGCTCATCACCCATCTAACACCATCCCTACCGTGAAGCATGGTAGTGGCAGCATCATGGTGTGGGGATGCTTTTCAGTGGCAGGGACTGGAAGACTTGTCAGGATGGAGAGAACAATGAATGGAGCCAAATACAGGAAAATCCTCGAGGAGAACCTGATTCAGAGCGCAAAAGACCTTAGACTGCGGTGAAGATTTACGTTCCAACAGGACAATGACCCCAAGCATACAGCCAAAGCAACAGTGGAATGGCTTTACAACAAGAACGTGAAAGTCCTTGAGTGGCCCAGCTGAAGCCCAGACTTGAATCCCATTGATAACCTGTGGAAAGACTTGAAGATTGCTGCTCACCGACGTTCCCCATATAGTTCGACAGAGCTTTAACAAATCTGCAAGGAAGAATGGGAGAAAAATCCCCAAATCCAGATGTCCAAAGCTGATACAGACATACCCAAGAACACTCAAGGCTGGCTGTAATCGCTGCCAAAGGCACTTCGACAAAGTATTGACCCAGGGGGTTGAATACTTATTGACGCAGGACATTTCATTCTCAATTAATTTGTAAAAGTTTCTAAAAACATGTTTTCACTTTGTCATCAATGGGGTATTTTGTGTCGATCGGTAACAAAAACTATTAATTTATCCATTTTAAATGCAGATTGTAACACAACAAAATGTGACAAAAGTCGAGGGGTGTGAATACTTTCTGAAGGCGCACTGTACCACGTGCGCATTAAACATTCGCAGGACTATCCTCATCCAAATACTTTGAATATCGTCTTCTGGTATATTCTCTGAATATCGTTAACCGACATGGCAACATTTTTAGTAATAGTTTTAATTTCCCACGCTTATTGTGTGTGCGGTCGTGGAACTCTGTCGTCCGGCCCGGCCAGAATGGATACACCGCCTCAAATTCAAACTCACAATAAAACCTCTGACTGTTGTTGCCCTGTGATACCTCAGCATCTCTTTTACCACACCCTTACCTTTAGATACTTCTGATTGAGTTTTTGTAGTTTGTACTTTTTGTGACATGTTTTGTGCACTCACTTTTTTTCCCTTTAACTTCTATGTTTTTAAACGTGGATTTTTCTTTGGATATCACAAGAAAGTATAGATTATGATGCAAATGATGAACTGATTAGATTTCGGCATCAAGAGGTCAGAGGTCATGTCAGGAAAAATGTGACGCATGAGAACAGCTGAAGGGATTTAAATCAAACTTGGTACAAGCATGGATGATGATGTAATAATTTGTGTGGAGGCATATCGGTTGACTTCGCGATGTCGAATTATGTCGAGCTCGTTGTTATTTTTTAAAGGTAATGAGTTGAGTGTGATTTAAGAATCAGGGATCAGTACATTTCATATATTTTCTTTTTCTACTCTTCCATCCAGGCCCACAAATGTGTGTGCACGCAGGTGACTCCTTGCACATAGCCATGTCTTGCCCGGATGGTTACCTGCAGGTGACGTGTGAGGGGATAACACCACCTGAGAAAACTTCCCAATGTTTTGATGGTGACCCCAATTCGTTCTCCACTCTCACTTCGACGTTGCCACCGACGGTGGTCTCCATGCCTCAGAGTCCGGTCGACTTCACCGTGTTCTTACAGCCGTGGGAGCTCCAACGTCTCAACGATGTTGAATTTTGGGAATGTGCCAACCTTGCTGTGGAGGACATTTTTGGAGAGAGGAGGCGAGGATGTGTGAATGGGAAACACTCACCAGTGGTACTTGATCTTACTGAGGGACTCTCACTTTTGCCCCTACTGATGGTTCGTTGTAGGGGATGCGTAGTGTCTGCATACCCGAGTCGACAAGATTCCTTGGAGGCCGTTTTGAAACTGGCGAAGGCCAATGGCTTGCCGACAAGCAGCCTGCGTTTTTTGGACATGTTGGACATGGATGAAAGACTATTCGGAATTAATATTTCTGCCAGTTCCAGGAAAATAGAGAGGTTGATGAATTTAAACTCTTTGCAAGGTTTCATGGAGCTCGACCAGAAAAATAACTTAAACTTGCAGGGTATGGAAGATGTCTCACCTTCAGCAACTCTAGACAGTCATGCTTTAACACAAGACGGTAGTTCAGAAGTACACGGATCTCCACTGAGTGCAAACCTTGATGTCGAAGTTGTTTCATCAAATCAACGGCCAGTGAATTGCGAAACCTTTTCTGGTGGTTGCAATCCGAAACACGGGGTGCAAGTGTACAACACTCCGGTAAATCGAAGAACCGAACCAATTGCTCCCAATTACACACAGAATCCTGACTTTAATTGGCAGGACCGAGGGAACGCAAGTTCAGCTGTTGGTGAATGCGACGATCAAACGGAGTTTGTGCCACCAGGCAATCCTATCCATGAAAATGGTGATGTAGCACAAGGAAGCAGAGAGAGAATACAGGACCTCTGGGATGTTGTCGTACTCGATGCTGTGGAACCTTGTGGAATTATTCGGGAGGGCATTCTACAGAAAGCCATCATAGCTCGGTGCGAAGCCTACTTACATTATGTAGTCGTTGATATAATCATTAACCTTAGACATGGCTTTGTTCTCTGAACCACATGAACACACAGAAGTGGAAAGTATGTAGTTGCTGCCACAGGTTTTGAAGAATGAGGTGTTATTTTAAAATGCACTTTTGCTATAACAATGAATGACATGAGAAGTTACCAAAACTGTTTTGAGAATCCATATGCAAAATCGGTTTCTTGTAGGAGAGCCATTTACTGTAACTCGTATGCTTGATCGGTTGTTCTCCATGTGAGGTCTTCCATGTCGCAGGAGCATGTTGAAGCCCGGAGGGCGAATCTTCCCTCACTGCATTGTGGTCATGGGTCAACTCATCCAGTCAGAGGCCCTGGAGCAGCAGGGGTCCGTGCAGGGCAAGAATCCGACACTGGGGTACAATATTGCCCCTTTTGTCAACCTTTATGCGGTGAGATGTGGGGATTTGAGAATAATATAAGGATTGGGGGTTTGGTGGGTGGGGGGGGGGGTTAATTTTTTTATAATAAAATAACTACACACTACACAACGGTTTGTAAATGCCATATCCTGCTAAATTGAGTCATTCAAATGGTTTAAAGCAGTTGTTGCAAACTTTAAGAATTAATTAAAAACAGATAGAGGATAAGAATGTGGGAGTTAATTGGGAAAGAAATTGACATAACAATGGATAACCATTTTGCTTGGAGAGAAAAACAGTTTCACAGATTGAAGAAGAAAATTACAGAAATAACAGAGCAGCCAGCTGCAAGTGAACAGGCAGGACCTACCTGGGGTGGTACGATCAGAATGATTGAGGCCTTTTGATTGTGGAAAGGCACAACTGGCTGTCAGAGCAGCTGGATAAAGTAAAACTTTAAGAAGAAGAGGTCACCGATCTGTTTTTTTGGTTCCAAAGTAAGGATCTTAATGTCCTTTGGTGGCTTTCTGGTGAGGAGGATGACAATGCCAATGGTTTTGAATTTCACTCATGGAAGTGTGTTGCTGCTTGTAAGTGTATATTACAATGACAATTTGAGTTACAGATCCACACAGAAGGTTGTCATTGGTTCCCATCATGTGCAGCCTTTTTGGCTGCTGTTTGCATCATTGGTAAGGGGCACGGCTGTGCCCCTGATGCAGTGCCCCTATTACCAGTACACTGGTGCTCATTTCGCCGACCTCGGAAAGATGACAGGCTGAGTCAACCCGCCGGCGTTAATTCAGCAGCCAACGATGCTCGAACTCAGGACCCTAGGATCCCAAGCCACCACCCTAACCGTGAAGCCAACACCAAGCTTGAGTCATTGGTAGAGGGAGAGGATGTTCATTAAAATATCCGATTCTTGGAATTTGACTCGTTCCTTAAATGAAAAACAAATCTTATCCCATCTCTATAACAACCACGAAACACATCCAGCCATCTTCGGCAACCTTTCCACATCGCTTCAAATTTCCTCGTCTCGATGCGCGATACAATTCCTCAACAGAGCACGATTTTGAGCTTGCTTTGAAAGCTAGACGCTGGTGCGATGCCAGGAAGTCTTGGTTGGTACCTCTGTGCTCATCACAAGCAATAACGATGTTATGTCCAAGGGAGTATATGGTTCTCCTTTGTGGGAAGAGTATCTCACATCCCCACCTCGCACTTCCTGCAGCATGAAGGACAAGGTCCTAAGAATGATTGGCATTTTCTGGCAAGAAGCGGAAGCACTCTGTGCCATGACTTATGGGAATCACACAAAATCTCTCTGCCTTTGAACTGCTGTTGCAACTAGAGAGTTCATAGAACACGATACCCCACACAGTGCGATGTATACACTTCAATTTTCATAAAATACTGATATTAAAGATCGTTTAAAAAATCCGGAAGTTTAGTGTCAGTGAAGCAGTCTCATACACCACCCTTTTTATTGTCAGGTCAGGCCAGATCAGATCTGTGGCTTGCTACAGGTACCATGTAAACCTGAAGTAATCTGTTCCATAGTCGGGTTGTCGGCGACTAAACCATCTCTCCCATCAGGTTTTTTGGTGAGGAGGGTGTTTGGATATGGACACCCATCAGGATTAAAAACAAAACCT
>CM068954.1:5956575-5975184 GCA_035128595.1 Eptatretus atami
GTAATATTAACTAGGCGACCCGTGAACCCGTTGGATTCCTGTTGTGACAGCCGTTGATGAAAAAAATCATAAAATAAAAAAAAAGATAGCTCCAGCGAACTATACCGCTGAGGTTGTTTGCATTGATCAAATTCTCCCGAAGAGTACTTGACTGAATCGGTAATTGATTTTTAAATATTTTTTTCGTTACCCGATTTGAACGAAACTTGATACTGCATACCGCAGGAGAATGTTGAGTAAGGTGGCCCTTACATTTTTGTGCTATCCTGTACCGTTTTGGCTGTATTTCGGGAACATACATACATACTTACATATATACATACATACTTACATATATACATACATACATGCATGCATACATACATACATGATGAGAGTTTTAATAATATATAGATAGATATTGTTTCGTAATAACTAACATTATGCCAGCCTGGTGTTGGCTTAGTGGCTAGGGTGGCGTCTTGGGATCCTAGGGTCCTGAGTTCAAGCCCCGTTGGCCACTGAATTAACACCAGGGGGTTGACTCAGCCTGTCATCCTTCTGAGGTCGACAAAATGAGTACCAGTGTACTGGTCCCGGTGCATGCCTCGGTTAGAATAGGTGGACCGTATCCCTGTGTGTCGTAAGAGGTGACCAGGGTTGGCGTCAGGAAGGGCATCCGGCCATAAAACATTGCCGCAAGAAGGGAACCATGATTGCATGGAGCTCACAAAAAGCTAACCCCTGCTCAGCAGGGAAAAATGGCTGTAAAAAGGCTGTTTAATATATTAACATTATACGATTATCATTCATGATGCTGCTACCTCCGTCACCGAAGGTGGAAGGTTATGTTTTCACCCCTATCTGTCTTTATCTGTTTGTTTGTTTATGTGCAGGATATCTCAAATAATTGTGGATGGATTCGGATAAAATTTGGTGGCCAGGTCGGGTGTGTGACAAGGACGAACTGATTAGATTTTGGCGAAGCTTCAAATCCAGATCCGAAATTTTTTAAAGTGATTCTACACCATCGAGAGATGGTGCCAAAAACAATATATAGCACATTTCAAAAATGTATTGGCCCGATATGTTCGAATGGATCAGGCATTGCGTGGCGGAGGTATGCGCTCTATCTACCGAGTGGCTGTTCGAGTTACCCTCGCCGAAGGAGAGGGTATTGCATTTGGGTCCGTTTGTTTGTTTGTCTGCACAGAACTTTCCTGTTTTTCTCCGCAACCGCTTGTCGGATTGAGACGAAATTTTCATCATTGGCGCGACTACTAGTGTAGAATGTTTTAATGATAATTATGACGTCATAGGTCACGTGGTGTGGTGGTCATGTTGGAAAAACGGAAAAAACTTTGGACCTCTATCTCTGAAACCGCACCAAGGAAAAAAATTGAAACTTGGCACACGGCAAGTACTCTTCATGGGGAATGAGTGATCTTTTTATGACGTCATAGGTGCCTTCGTTATGACATCATAATTGCATATGCAGAACGCTGCATCCGATGGAATGAAAAATTTTGAGGGTCATCTGGGGATAAAATGGTCTTCAAATTTTTTTTTGATGACGTCATTGGTCATGTGATTTTTTTTAACAACTGTTCATCAGTTATTGGTCACGTCACAGCCATATTGTTGTTTTTTTTAACTTCAAAAATCTCTGAAATGGCTGAACAGATCGAGGCGAAACTTTACACGTATACGACCGCCTATCCATGAAGAACAAAAGGGTCATGCATATGATGTCATCGGTCACATGGTTTGGCAGCCATATTGGATTTACCCTAAAACCTATAAAAATACACCACTCAGAAGAAGTCCTGGCGAGGGTCTGCAATCTCCGATTGCTCTTTTTCTTGTTAGTTTTGTTATTAGAAGTGGCCTTGGAAAAACGCCACTGTTAGCTATCTAACATGGATATGCACCTTAAAACGGACTTCACCCAAGGCGGAACACCCCCTTGTGTTAAGGAATACTTGAGATCACACCAAACAACAGTTGCTACCTGCAATTTAGGCAGGGATTTATAATTAGTTTAGGATGCTGATGCTGTGGATAACACACCTACTCTTCATGAAAGATCTTAACAACGTCCACAAACTAATGCCAGCAAGCGGGACACTTGGCTCGACGTCCATCGGAGGAAAGGCACAATTTTTGAGGCAACGCGTTACCTGTGAGGCCCCAATCCTTCCGACAGTTTATCAGGTCTGGAATCGAATCCAGACGAGATGGCTCAAAAGCAGATGTTCTTCCTCTGCACCATCCTACACCATGGCCGTACAATCATTCCATTCCTTAATTACTCGGATCATTTAAGTGTGTCAAGCAAATACAAAGGCCTAGTAGAATGCTTGGCACGTCGTTGATTAATGTCTGAAAATGTAAAACTGATGAACAGTTGTTGGAAAGTAAACGGCAGGTGACGTATTCTCCAACGAACACTCGACGTAATCTCACCAATAAACTGGAACGGCACTTGGTAGAGCGCATACCTCGGCCAGGCTGAACAGTTTACGTTTTGTATCCCACTGATGGGCTGGATCTGCATGCAGACCTGAACCAAAATCGAATCTGCTTGTTCTCATCCATACACCGAACCTGTCCACCAAGTTTTTTTTTGTCCGAATCCATCCGTAACTTGTCGAGATATCTTGCTCACAGAAAAACAGACTGATGAAAACATAACCTCCGTCCACCTTTTGGAGGCCGAGGTAATAAACTGGAAATATAACATGCATTTGTTAGAAATTATCTCGTTACTTTACTCGACCAACATTATCCATGTCGTTTTCTCCCCATTTACAAACTGCTGAACACGAATGCTGTGTGACCAATAGGCCATCGCTCTGCACGTGAAAGGGGTGAGGGGGGGTCACAAGGCCTGGCACATTGACGCAAAGACTACATTGATACCAAAAAAAGGTTGACAAAGCAAAATGCCTGCTTCATAAACTATGCAACATTATATTTTTTCACAGGTTTCAGCAGATTGCCATTTGGTTTACACTTTGTTTGTTGAGAGTTGGTTAAGCGCTTGTAATGCGCAAGTGTGAAGGTAATGGTCCGGTGTGACATGGAATATGCAGCTCGCGTAAGACAGCCGAACCTGGATTGGGAAATGGATGAAGAAGATAAATAACTGTGTTTTTGTCAAACATCGCCGAAAATTTAGTCTTGCTGTTAAAATAAGGTGCACAAAGAGCAAAATTGTACGTGTGTTTGACACAGGTGCCGCTGCAACAGAATGTGCACCTGAACTCGCTGCCACACCGTGCTCTCAGCCACTCGACCGTCCTGCTGCAGCTTGACCTCATGATGTGCCAATCGACCTCCATCAAACGGTCCACCAAGGTAAATGGCAACGTGGGGAACAAGCCGTTCGACAAGCGATGTCGACTTTACCCTTTGACTTCAACGTGTAAAACATGATAGAAATGGAAATTTTATTCCGAATTGTGTTTGTGATTGTGGGAGTCGCTGCGAAAAAAGTGAGCAGACCCATGACAGCGGTGTGAAAGATGGACCTTGTTTCGAGGTTTTTTTTTTTTTCAAAACAAATATCCTGATTTTATCAATTTGTTTTTAAGAACAACGAAATTGCCATTTGTGATCAAATTCATTTGCGAAGATGCAATGAATGACATTGATGGCTTGATTTCGATATTTTTCATGTAAGTGTCTATTCACACACTGTATGTCTTTCACTGGATTGTCGTTCGTTCTCATTCATGATTTGGATAAGTTGTAAAAGGTTTGTTCTTTTGGTGCAGATGGGATATAAAACGTATGGTTGTAATTATGCACTTGTCAGATGGTGCAGACGTGTTGGATGGCATTTTCAGTGATGAGGTGGAGATTCGGCCTGGTTGCTCAGATGACGGCTTGCATGACTACTCTGAAGTGTAGTTTGATCAGGGGATTTGCTGGATGACACTACCTGAAGTGGAGTTGATCGGGGATTTGTCTGGATGACACTACCTGAAGTGTAGTTTGGTCAGGGATTTGTCTGATGACACTACCTGAAGTGTAGTTGATCGGGGATTTGTCTGCGATGACACTACCTGAAGTGTAGTTGATCAGGGATTTGTTCTGCGATGACACTACCTGAAGTGTTATTGATCGGGGATTTGTCTGGATGCACTACCTGAAGTGTAGTTGATCGGGGATTTGTCTGGATGACACTACCTGAAGTGAGTTGATCGGGGATTTGTCTGGATGAATACCTGAAGTGGTAGTTGATCGGGGATTTGTCTGGATGAATTACCTGAAGTGGAGTTGATCGGGGATTTGTCTGGATGACACTACCTGAAGTGGTTTGATCGGGATTTGTCTGGATGACACTACCTGAAGTGGAGTTGATCGGGGATTTGTCTGGATGACATTACCTGAAGTGTAGTTGATCGGGAATTTGTCTGTGACACTACCTGAAGTGTAGTTGATCGGGGATTTGTCTGGATGACACTACCTGAAGTGTAGTTGATCGGGGATTTGTCTGGATGACATTACTGAAGTGTAGTTGATCGGGGATTTGTCTGGATGACACTACCTGAAGTGTGTTGATCGGGGATTTGTCTGGATGACACTACCTGAAGTGTAGTTGATCGGTGGATTTGTCTGGATGACACTACCTGAGTGTGTTGATGGGGATTTGTCTGGATGACACTACCTGAAGTGTAGTTGATCGGGGATTTGTCTGGATGACACTACCTGGTGATGTGTAGTTGATCGATGATTTGTTCTGGATGACACTACCTGATGTGTCGTTGATCGGGATTTGTCTGGATGACACTACCTGAAGTGTATGATTGATGGATTTGTCTGATGACACTACCTGAAGTGTAGTTGATCGGGGATTTGTCTGGATGACACTACATGAAGTGTTGATCGGGGATTTTGTCTGGATGACACTACCTGAAGTGTAGTTGATTGAGATTTGTCTGAATGACACTATCCTGAAGTGTAGTTGATTGATGATTTGTCTGGATGACACTACCTGAGTGTGGTTGATCGGGATTTGTCTGGATGACACTACCTGATGTGTAGTTGATCGGGGATTTGTCTGGATGACACTACCTGATGTGTAGTTGATCGGGGATTGTTCTGAATGACACTACCTGAAGTGTAGTTGATCGGGCAGATTTGTCTGGATGACACTACCTGAAGTGGTAGTTGATCGGGATTTGTCTGGATGACATTACCTGAAGTGTAGTTGATCGGGGATTTGTCTGGATGACACTACCTGAGTGTAGTTGATCGGGGATTTGTCTGGATGACACAACTGAAGTGGAGTTGATGGGGATTTGTCTGGATGACACTACCTGAGTGTAGTTGATCGGGGATTTGTCTGGATGACACAACCTGAAGTGTAGTTGATCGGGGATTTGTCTGGATGACATACCTGAAGTGTAGTTGATGGGGATTTGTCTGGATGACACTACCTGAAGTGTAGTTGATCGGGGATTTGTCTGGATGACACTACCTGAAGTGTAGTTGATCGGGGATTTGTCTGGATGACACTACCTGAAGTGTAGTTGATTCGGGATTTGTCTGGATGACACTACCTGAAGTGTAGTTGATCGGGATTTGTCTGGATGACACTACCTGAGTGATGTGTAGTTGATCGGGGATTTGTCTGGATGACACTACTGAAGTGTGTTTGATCGGGGATTGTCTGGATGACACTACCTGAAGTGTAGTTGATCGGGGATTTGTCTGGATGACACTACCTGAAGTGTAGTTGATCGGGATTTGTCTGGATGACACTACCTGAAGTGTAGTTGATCGGGGATTTGTCTGGATGACACTACCTGAAGTGTAGTTGATCGGGGATTTGTCTGGATGACACATACCTGAAGTGTAGTTGATCGGGGATTTTGTCTGGATGACACTACCTGAGTGATGTGTAGTTGATCGTGATTTTGTCTGGATGACACTACCTGATGTGTGTTGATCGGGCATTTGTCTGGATGACACTACCTGAAGTGGAGTTGATCGGGGATTTGTCTGGATGACATTACCTGAAGTGTAGTTGATCGGGGATTTGTCTGGATGACACTACCTGAAGTGTAGTTGATCGGGAATTTGTCTGGATGACACTACCTGAAGTGTAGTTGATCGGGATTTGTCTGGATGACACTACCTGCAGTGTAGTTGATCGGGGATTTGTGGATTGTCGAATATGTGGGACGGGGTTTGCTGGATGACACTACCTGAGTGTAGTTGATCGGGGATTTGTTCTGGATGACACTACCTGAAGTGTAGTTGATCGGGGGATTGTTGTCTGGATGACACTACCTGAGTGTAGTTGATCGGGGATTTGTCTGGATGACATACCTGAAGTGTAGTTGATCGGGGATTTGTCTGGATGACACTACTTGATGTGTGTTGATCGGGATTTTTCTGGATGACACTACCTGAAGTGTAGTTGGAGTGGATTGTCTGGATGCACTATGATGTGTTGATCGGATTTGTCTGGATGACATTACCTGAAGTGTAGTTGATCGGGGAATTTGTCTGGATGACTCTGACTCGTAGGTGTTGATCGGGGATTTGTCTGGATGACACTACCTGAAGTGTAGTTGATCGGGGATTTGTCTGGATGACATTACCTGAAGTGTAGTTGATGGGTGGAGTTTGTCTGGATGACACTACCTGAAGTGTAGTTGATCGGGATTTGTCTGGATGACACTAGTGAATCTGTAGATGTTGATCGGGGATTTGTCTGGATGACATTACCTGAAGTGTTAGTTGATCGGGATTTGTCTGGATTGACACTACCTTGAAGAGTGTAGTTGATGTCGGGATTTGTCTGGATGACCTACCTAGTGTAGTTGATCGGGGATGTGTCTGGATGACATTACCTGAAGTGTAGTTGATGGGAGTAGATTTGTCTGGATGACACTCCTGAGTGTAGTTGATCGGGGATTGTCTGGATGACATTACCTGAAGTGTAGTTGATCGGGGATTTGTCTGGATGACACTACCTGAGTGTAGTTGATCGGGGATTGTCTGGGATGACATCTACCTGAAGTGTAGTTGATCGGGATTGTCTGGATGAACTACTGATGTAGTGACGATTTCGGATGACACTACCTGAAGTGTAGTTGATCGGGGATTTGTCTGGATGACACTACGAAGTGTAGTTGATCGGGGATTTGTCTGGATGACACTACCTGAAGTGTAGTTGATCGGGGATTTGTCTGGATGACACTACCTGATGATGTGTAGTTGATCGATGATTTGTCTGGATGACACTACCTGATGTGTGTGATCGGGAATTTGTCTGGATGACACTACCTGAAGTGAGTTGATCGGGGATTTGTCTGGATGACACTCTGAAGTGTAGTTGATCGGGATTTGTCTGTGAAGTGTAGTTTGATGGGGATTTGTCTGGATGACACTAGTGCTGTGTAGTGTGATCGGGTGTATGCGTGTCTGGTATGACATACCTGAAGTGGTTGATCGGGGGATTTGTCTGGATGACACTACTGAGTGTAGTTGAATCGGAGGGGATGTGTCTGGATGACATTACCTGAAGTGTAGTTGATCGGGGATTTGTCTGGATGACACTACCTGCAGTGTAGTTGATCGGGGGATGTTGTCTGGATGACATTTACCTGAAGTGTAGTTGATCGGGATTTGTCTGGATGACACTACCTGAAGTGTATGTTGATCGGGGATTTGTCTGGATGACACACTGAAGTGGAGTTGATCGGGGATTTGTCTGGATGACATTACCTGAAGTGTAGTTGATCGGGGATTTGTCTGGATGACACTACCTGAATGTAGTTGATCGGGAGATTTGTCTGGATGAAACTACTGAAGTGTAGTTGATCGGGGATTTGTCTGGATGACACTACCTGAAGTGTAGTTGATCGGGGATTTGTCTGGATGACACTACCTGAGTGATGTGTAGTTGATCGTGATTTGTCTGGATGACACTACCTGATGTGTGTTGATCGGGATTTGTCTGGATGACACTACCTGAAGTGAGTTGATCGGGATTTGTCTGGATGACATCCTGAAGTGTAGTTGATCGGGGATTTGTCTGATGACACTACCTGAAGTGTAGTTGATCGGGGATTTGTCTGGATGACATACCTGAGTGTAGTTGATCGGGATTTTCTGGATGACTACCTGAGTGTAGTTGATCGGGGATTGTCTGGATGACATACCTGAAGTGTAGTTGATCGGGGATTTGTCTGGATAACTACCTGAAGTGTAGTTGATCGGGGATTTTCTGGATGACACTACCTGAAGTGTAGTTGATCGGGGATTTGTCTGGATGACACTACCTGAAGTGTAGTTGATCGGGGATTTGTCTGGATGACACTACCTGAAGTGTAGTTGATCGGGGATTTGTCTGGATGACACTACCTGAAGTGTAGTTGATCGGGGATTTGTCTGGATGACACTACCTGAAGTGTAGTTGATCGGGGATTTGTCTGGATGACACTACCTGAAGTGTAGTTGATCGGGGATTTGTCTGGATGACACTACCTGAGTGAGTTGATCGGGATTGTCTGGATGACACTACCTGAAGTGTAGTTGATCGGGGATTTGTCTGGATGACACTACCTGAAGTGTAGTTGATGATGATTTGTCTGAATGACACTACCTGAAGTGTAGTTGATCGGGGATTTTGTCTGGATGACACTACCTGAAGTGGTTGATCGGGATTTGTCTGGATGAAACTACTGAAGTGTAGTTGATCGGGATTTGTCTGGATGACACTACCTGAAGTGTAGTTGATGATCGATTTGTCTGATGACACTACCTGAAGTGTAGTTGATTGACTGATTTGTCTGGATGACACTACCTGAAGTGTAGTTGTTGATGATTTGTCTGGATGACTACCTGAAGTGTAGTTGTGTTGTGATTTGTCTGGATGACACTACCTGAAGTGTGTTGATCGGGGATTTGTCTGGATGACATCACTGAAGTGTGTTGATCGGGGATTTGTCTGGATGACACTACCTGAATGTAGTTTGATCGGGATTTGTCTGGATGACACTACCTGAAGTGTAGTTGATCGGGGATTTGTCTGGATCGACTACCTGATGTGTAGTTGATCGGGGATTTGTCTGGATGACCTACCTGAAGTGGTTGATCGGGGATTTGTCTGGATGACACACTGAAGTGTAGTTGATCGGGGATTTGTCTGGATGACACTACCTGAAGTGTGTTGATGGGATTTGTCTGGATGACCTACCTGATGGTGTGTGATCGGGATTTGTCTGGATGACACTACCTGAGTGTAGTTGATCGGGGATTGCTGGATACATTTACTGAATGTTAGTTGATCGGGGATTTGTCTGGATGACACTACCTGAGTGTAGTTGATCGGGGATGTTGTCTGGATGACATACCTGAAGTGTAGTTGATCGGGATTTGTCTGGATGACACTACCTGAGTGTAGTTGATCGGGATGTGTCTGGATGACATTACTGAAGTGTAGTTGATCGGGATTTGTCTGGATGACACTACCTGAAGTGTAGTTGATCGGGGATTTGTCTGGATGACACTACCTGAAGTGTAGTTGATCGGGGATTTGTCTGGATGACACTACCTGAAGTGTAGTGATCGGGGATTTGTTCTGGATGACACTACCTGAAGTGTAGTTGATCGGGATTGTCTGGATGACACTCTGAGTGTGTGTAGTTGATCGATGATTTGTCTGGATGACACTACCTGATGTGTCGTTGATCGGGATTTGTCTGGATGACACATCTGAAGTGGAGTTGATCGGGGATTTGTCTGGATGACATTACCTGAAGTGTAGTTGATCGGGGATTTGTCTGGATGACACTACCTGAAGTGTAGTTGATCGGGGATTTGTCTGGATGACACTACCTGAAGTGTAGTTGATCGGGGATTTGTCTGGATGACACTACTGGTGTAGTTGATCGGGGATTGTCTGGATGACATTACCTGAAGTGTAGTTGATCGGGGATTTGTCTGGATGACACTACCTGAAGTGTAGTTGATCGGGATTTGTTTGGATGACACTACCTGAGTGTAGTTGATCGGGGATGTGTCTGGATGACATTACCTGAAGTGTAGTTGATCGGGGATTTGTCTGGATGCACTACTCAGTGTAGTTGATCGGGGATTTGTCTGGATGACATACCTGAAGTGAGTTGATCGGGGATTTGTCTGGATGACATTACCTGAAGTGTAGTTGATCGGGGATTTGTCTGGATGACACTACCTGAAGTGTAGTTGATCGGGGATTTGTCTGGATGACACTACCTGAAGTGTAGTTGATCGGGATTTGTCTGGATGACACTACCTGAGTGTAGTTGATCGGGATTTGTCTGATGAACACTTGAGTGGTTAGTTGATCGTGATTTGTCTGGATGACACTACCTGATGTGTGTTGATCGGAATTTGTCTGGATGACACTACCTGAAGTGAGTTGATCGGGATTTGTCTGGATGACATTACCTGAGTGTAGTTGATCGGGGATTTTGTCTGGATGACACTACCTGAAGTGTAGTTGATCGGGATTTGTCTGGATGACACTACCTGAAGTGTAGTTGATCGGGGATTTGTCTGGATGACACTACCTGAGTGTAGTTGATCGGGGATGTGTTGGATGACATTACTGAAGTGTAGTTGATCGGGATTTGTTCGGATGACACTACCTGAAGTGTAGTTGATCGGATTTGTCTGGATGACACTACCTGAAGTGTAGTTGATGGGGATTTGTCTGGATGACACTACCTGAAGTGTAGTTGATCGGGGATTTGTCTGGATGACACTACCTGAAGTGTAGTTGATCGGGGATTTGTCTGGATGACACTACCTGAGTGTAGTTGATCGGGGATTTGTCTGGATGACACTACCTGAAGTGTAGTTGATCGGGGATTTGTCTGGATGACACTACCTGAAGTGTAGTTGATCGGGGATTTGTCTGGATGACACTACCTGAATGGAGTTGATCGGGAATTTGTCTGGATGACACTACCTGAAGTGTAGTTGATCGGGGATTTGTCTGGATGACACTACCTGAAGTGTAGTTGATTGATGATTTGTCTGATGACACTACCTGAAGTGTAGTTGATCGGGGATTTGTCTGGATGACACTACCTGAAGTGGTTGATCGGGGATTTGTCTGGATGACATTACCTGAAGTGTAGTTGATCGGGGATTTGTCTGGATGACACTACCTGAGTGTAGTTGATGATGATTTGTCTGAATGACACATACTGAAGTGTAGTTATGATGATTTGTCTGGATGACACTACCTGAAGTGTAGTTGATGAGATTTGTCTGGATGACACTACTGAAGTGTAGTTGATCGATGATTTGTCTGGATGACACTACCTGAAGTGTGTTGATCGGGGATTTGTCTGGATGACACTACCTGAAGTGTAGTTGATCGGGATTTGTCTGGATGACACTACTGAATGTAGTTGATCGGGATTTGTCTGGATGACACTACCTGATGTGTAGTTGATCGGGGATTTGTTTTGGATGACACTCCTGAAGTGTAGTTGATCGGGGATTTGTCTGGATGACACTACCTGATGTGTAGTTGATCGAGATTTGTCTGGATGACACTACCTGATGTGTGGTTGATCGAGGATTTGTCTGGATGACACTACCTGATGTGTAGTTGATGGCGGATTTGTCTGGATGACACTACCTGATGTGTGGTTGATCGAGGATTTGTCTGGATGACACTACCTGATGTGTAGTTGATGGAGGATTTGTCTGGATGACACTACCTGATGTGTAGTTGATCGGGATTTGTCTGGATGACACTACCTGATGTGTAGTTGATCGAGATTTGTCTGGATGACACTACCGTGATGTGTAGTTGATCGGGATTTGTCTGGATGCACTACTGATGTGTAGTTGATCGAGGATTTGTCTGATGACATACCTGATGTGTGTTGATCGAGGATTTGTCTGGATGACACTACCTGATGTGTAGTTGATCGAGGATTTGTCTGGATGACACTACTGATGTGTAGTTGATAGGGGATTTGTCTGGATAGACACGATTTGTAAATCGATATTGCATTTACAAATCGATTGCATCGATAAATTGGTAAAATCCGATTGTTTTCCCCCACATGTAACACAAGTGCTGTGGGGACTTTGTGTTGTGATCAAATGGGGAACACCATGTGATGCATGGATGTGAATGTGCCTTCATTGTTTCAAACGTGTTCGGCTTTCGAGTTTAGATCATCAGGGCAGAAAAAGCTTAACATTTCCAATCGACGAAACGTATCATCTCCAATCACCACCACGTAAAGTTCAGACATACGAGTATGTCACCTCCACTTCCAATGTCCAACAAAATGTTATTCAGATACCACATGACACCTAATAATGCTTTAGCATCAACGTAAGACTGTATCAGGTATGATTTGGGATCCCGCAAAGATTGTACATTTATGTTTGACCTCAGCCGGGCTCATTCGATGCGTTGTATCAAAGCTTCATGCAAGTGAAATGATTTTTGGGTTGAACAAGTTTTGTTTTCTCACCTTCTTCTTCGTCATTAGCTAAGGGTGCGGCTGTGCCACTGATGCCCTCTGCTCGTTTGGCCAGTAATTTGTTCAGGGTGCCGGTGATGGCTAGTCTTCTTTTCACAAAGGACACCGTGGGATCTTTAACGTCCACTACCGAATGCCGGCAGACGGGACGCCCGTTTAACGCACACACATATTGATGAATCACCCTGCCTGTGAAACATCAGGATGCCCGTTTATAGCTGGGTCGGGATTCAAACCCTGGCTAGACAGCTTCGAGGTGAGTGTGCGTACCTCCAGGCCATCCTGTCAGGCCGTTTTCTCATCTTATCAGTTGATATAACCCATTAAATGAGTTGGAAGCAGCACTTAGCTGTGGTGTATTGGACTGACTGAAGTTTGTGAATCTCTCAACTGTTTTTGAGGAAAAATGCATTCAAACTGTTGGGAAGGATAAATCGAATGCACCTCAAACGGCCAGCCTAGTTCCGTTAAGACGTGACCTATTTGAGAAATTTCACCACCATAACAGAAGAAAACCGTGAATGAGTTATTTGGACAATTTTTGAGAAATTCACGTCCGACTGCAAGGCAGATGCATTCGACACGAACAATGTCTAATTTTGAGTCAAAAAGTGGAATTGACTCGCTAGACGTGTGGCACTGCCGCACACCACCTGTGCAACACAGACGAGCGTGGTTGGAGAGGATAGGGTTTGTCATTCGGCGTCGGAAACGGCAAAAAGGTCGGCTTGATAAAAGATGGTCGACAACGAAGCAAGGTGGTTTGGTTTTCTTAATTTTTCTCTGTCAAATTGTCTGTGTCACCTCGTTTTGTGTTTGCCTGTCAGGTGTGCGTCACTGCAGCTGGGAAAGCGTCGGCCATCGCCGTCTGGTTGGACCTTGGCCTTAGTTCCAACACCCCTCGGATCTCAGCTCTGCGACCGAGCTCTCACATTCTTCAGACCGCGACTCTTGTCCAACCAGAGCGGGTGGTTTCACCCGGCCAGTCCATCCATGTGCAAACCACGTGCCGTGATGGCTGCTTGCATGTACAGCTCGCCGACATGTAGCACATCATGAACCTCGATTGGTGAAAAGCAATGGTTTCCAACCAATGCGATCGAACCACACAATCCACTTGGAATTAACCACTGACTTGACTGACTGTATCAGTTTTCCTTGAATTAAAAAAAAAATAATAATTCAATTGAATAACTTGTACATTCTTATGGCTTGATGTTGATTTGATCAAGGTTATGGTTCAAATTATTTTATTATTTGACATGACCAGATGCCTTGTCTCTTAATTTTATTAATCCCACGATGATAGTCAACGCAGCAACACTTGAAACCTCGTGAAAGCAAAGCTTCATATAATTGCTATTTTGAACTCATCTGGACGTATGTAGAATGAAGAACTCGTTTTGCTGGTATCGATCTGCGTAGCAAACAGAACGATGGATGGCGTCGACAGTCGACACGGCATTGATCGAGGATTGCTAACCACTGTGGGAAGCTCGAAAAAGCTGACGTTTCGGCCGTTAACCCTTCGTCAGACCAAAAGAGAGGGGAGGGTTAATGCCCGACACTCCAGATTCTTCTTGCTTCCCACGGTGGTTAGCCTACCTGGGCCCAATATGCTGTCAATTACACCCAGTCACCTGTACATGGTTTGATCAATCAAATTTGGAAATGCTTTGGAATCTCCTGCAAAAAGGCAAATAAATAAATTTGAATCAAATACTTTTTCCCTGTTTTTTATTTTTTTTTGTTTTGTTTTATCACATCCCGGCCCATCGAAGAAAATGCTTTCGCAGAACTGACGCTCAGCACAGAACTTGGGACATTATGATCACGACGGTCCATCTGAAAACTGCTTCGATATTCTTTTTTTGGGCCTCACCTATTTCAGAATCGTGAGCAATAAGGTAAGGAAAGCTACTTTTACACGCGACGTGTTTTGATAAAACTGTGCTGCGAAGTACCGTTATATTATTTCCTGATTGCATTATTTGGGGATCAATGTTAAACCTGAAATGCCGACAGCACTTTATTCGACAATAAATGGCACTGAATTCAAAAGAAATTTTCAAGACTGTCTGGTGCCATGCTCTGCTTGCTAAGCTATTTATCTGTGGCATGCGAGGTCACCTTTATTCTTGCATGCCGACGTCCTCCACTCGCACGGTCAGTCAATATAATTGTGCAGTCGCCTCTCCCAGTAAAGGCTGAAATTCCCCAAAGCAGAGTCTCGGGCTCACTCTTGCTCCTCATATACTTAAGTGACCTCTGATGCCCTGAGTAACCCTGGTTTCCTTTTTGCAGACTATTCCACTTTGCCTGACTGAAAACTATCCCAACGACAGGATAACAGCAGCTGCTTCCATCTCTGTTGATCAGGAAAGGAGCACCTAATGGTCGGACAAGTGGAATGTCCATCAATCCAGGCAAGTCTCAGACTCTCACCGTGTCGAGGATCATCATCAAACCCACCAATACATTTCCATAATCAACCACTGGAAACAAGTTGACTCTTGAGTTTCCCGGCCTCACCATCAGTCACGAGCTCTTCTGGTTAATGCATATACCCAATGCCTCGAAGGCCAGGCGCAAACTAGGCTCCGTCATACCATGTTCTTCTTTGGTGAATCCGTATTCCTCGTGATTGACGAGGGCTGTCCCTGGAGCTCATTGGAATACTGCTCTCCCTCTCCGACGAGCCGAGCTGGGTGTCTCGCTTATCACCCCTCTCATTGGATGCAATGGAATGTAAAGCCCTCAACATCATTGGTATATCTCACAAAGACGCTGAAGCACCATGCTCCTCTGCCCTCGCAGACAGCTTGCTGGCCTGTTTTCAACCATCCGATCCTCATTTAGAGGATGCACGTGTATTTACAGCAGGCCCTCTGTTAAAATTTCCAAAATCCAGACTTACTGCTCCACCTCCTCTCCTTTGTTCTTCATGTATCTTGCTTGTGGAACTACATTCCCGAGAGAGTGTGATCTTGATCTTCCCTCCAATGCTTCAGGTTCAGTGAGTGCCTCACCATCGATCTCATCCTCCATCTACAAGAGATACTTTCTTCCCTTATTAACCCTCTCCTGATCTAACCTCTCACTCGTGGGTTACGATGTTCCTCCACCCCTCCATTATTTCATCATGATTCATTTCCTTGCTGATTACATGCACCTGGTGTCCCACTATCTATAAGTTGCCTCTTCCCTTCCTACTCTTCCATGAGCTGACTTTGTATAAAAAAAAAGAGTAACTTTAACTCACGACTCAATTAGGAGTACAAGTTATGGCAAAGAGGTAAGTAATTGACATTTGATAAAGACTGACCAATAATTATTAATGAAAAACATGACACAATACGGCACTTTCGAAATGACACATTCAGCTCCAGAATGCTCGGTGCGCATGCGCACAAACCCCAATAAACTGGCGTGTTTGGGGTGCAATTAAATATATTGTGTGTCTGGGATAAGGATGGTTACTTGGAATGGCGCACCAAGCTTCTGAAAGAAATTGAAAATATTTGAAAAAGTATTTGAGAGAAAGGGCAGTACATCTGTCCAACAAAAGACTTGGAGAACTAACTTTCCTCAGCTCACTGAATGGGCAGCTGCTCGTAATGCAAACTACTGGCCATGTGGGACGTTGCAAGACCTGAGTGCGCTACGCAACCACCCCCCCCCCACCCCTCCCCCGATGGATCGCTACCAGATCCTGATGCTGTGTGGACTGTGCTTCCCCACTGACGGACCTCTGGTAGCTTGTACACGTTGCTGTGTTTGAGCCTGGGGAGTAACTGCTGAATTGTCTGAGTTCTTCCCAACATCTTTATCCTTTGTTCCTTTTACACTTCTGTCCACTTTTTTTTTCACAGTTCTCTTCATTCATTCCAATTTTTGCATTTTCTTCTCTTTCATCTCTTTTCCTCTTTCGTTGTCTATCTCTCCAAGGAGAAGTGAATTCTTGCAGAATTTTTTTCTGAGCTTAGCGAGTTGTGAAGGTTTTATATATTTTACTTGTTTCGGACACATAATTGTCCGAGTGTGCGCACTCTCGTGTTGTACCAACCAATACGGCCGAAGCGAGAATGCACCAACAGGAAATGGTAGGAACCCGACACCTCTCATCCACGGATATTTCGTGTATTCTCGTGAGTCCGACTTTCATTCAGGAACATAACAATTATGGTTAACAATCTTGACATTGCCGCTCTTGTTTAAATGTTGAAGATTGTTTGAAAGACTGAATTGCTACTTTCGTATTCGTAATGGCACATTAAAAGAGCCCCAGCGAGCAAAATAGAATCACTAAACACACGCACAGCGCATGCGCAAAAGGCCTCATTTCGCATTCATACGTCATTTCAAAAGTCGTGTATCACATCTAACCGTTCATGTAACACGTGATCAACACAGTAAATAAATCCTGATGGGAAGCAAAAATATTGGGACTGTTGTTGCCATTGCATAAGAAAGGGTACAATTTCAATCTCAGTAGTATTTACAGAATAGTGGCAAACATTTATTCCGCTTTTTTTTATTTTTTTTTTGAAAAGATAGTCCAGGAGGCACTGTTCCAGAATTCCAGGAACTCATTGATCATTGGGTTCTGGTGTTGTGGGGGTCTGAGAGAGGCTATGGTAATGACCACCTTCGCTTGCTGTGGGGCTTGAGAGTTCACTTCCCACTCTGCTGCCTCCCAGCAGTGCTGATTTCTCCTCTTCGTCTGGGGAATGTGGTGGAACCAAGTTCTTTGGCCTTCTGTTGAAAATGGTTTGCCCTGGAGGGGGGGGGGAGTGGGAGGTGGAATTTTCGATCAGAAACACAAAACTAAAAACATTCGGAAGAACAAGAAGCAACTGGAACGGCGCTCGAGTGAGCGCATACCTCCGCCAGGCTGAACAGTTCACGTTTTGTATTCCACTGACGGACCGGATCTGTATCGGGCCTTGAACAAAAATCTAATCGGCTTGTTCTTGTCACTGACCCGACTCATCCAACAAGTTTGCCATAACTCGTCAAATAACGTTTTGAAATTTTATGCAATCCATCGTTTTTGGCCCCATCACTCAATGGTGAAGAATCACTTTGAAATTTAAAAATTCTCAGATCCCGATCTTCACCAACGTCTAATCAATTCATCCTTGTCACACTCCCAACCTGTTCACCAAGTTTCATCCAAATCAGCCCCTAGCTTTAAGACATCTTACTTAGACAGACAGACGTAAAAAATAGTTCTCGAAGAAAGGATGGTTGTGTTGCTATTTAGGTTTTGTCAATCTAAAAATTGTTTGCAAAAACCCATTTTGCAGCTTCATTTGTGTACCGAATGTCCCTGCAACTTGCCTTTTTCACTGTGATGAGCATTCTTACCATTAAAACGGATTCATTCGGTTTTGTTTAGGCCGACTTATGGTTCCATTTTTCCTGCTCGAGCTGACTGTTTTCCTCAAACATCAAAACTTTAGACGAGTTTCTCGGTGCAAGACTATGGATTAGTATGATGAACCAAGTCTGTATAAATGTGGTACCAAGTAAGTCACTATCCAAGGGAAGTCTTAAAAATTGTTGGGTTTTTTTTGTTTGTTGCAAGATTGAGGCTCATGGGAGAGAGGTGATCGAAGGTGACAAGACAAAAAACTGATGGAGAAACAGTTTGACATTAAGGGAATGAATGAACAGGAAAGGAAAGTTGTACCCCCTTCCTTACCCCTCATCCTGCCTCCTCTTTCAGCACCTCTCCACTGTCATCTGCTATATGAGCAGCTGCTCCTCGTGTCCCAAACTGTGTGGTGTTAAAACATCTGTGGGCTCCGTTCCAACCTAACAGATATCTCTCACTCAATCAGTACACAACTCAACATCTCAAACACGCTCTTTCTTTCCTCATCACCCCTCTTCCCACCCCCTCAAATCTTGTTCCTCCCCCTGCCCGCTCCCATCTTCACCATACCACTACTCGGTCTCATCCTTCCACTCTCCCTCCTCCCCCATGGCCGCGTCTTTTGTCGTCATCTCCCCTCCCTCTCAAATCAGCAACCTATTACCTCCTCAAAGCAAACTTCGCTCTCTTCCCCCTCACCCCTCCCCTTCAAATCTCCCTCCTCACTCC
>CM068954.1:5975194-6000448 GCA_035128595.1 Eptatretus atami
GTTGTCCCCTCTCACACCCACGAAGCTGCCTCCCCCCACCATCTCTTCCAAAGCATTCCTCCAACTCTTCCAATATTTTACTTCCCTCTACCCCCTCTCATTTTACTCCCCACCGTCTCATCCCATCAACACCTAGCCTTTTGTCCTCTCCTAACTCTTCTGCTGCAATCTCATACACAGTCAACAGCTGTCCCTACCTCCCCAATCTGAACCCCCCTCCTCTCCTTCCTCAACTGTGTGGACCTCAAACATCCCGGGCCTTCACTCCAACCTGACAGATCTCTCCATACAGGTTGTAACTGACAAACCAGACATGATCTGCTTAACAGAAACTTTACTCCTTCAAGACGTCTCTGACTCCTGCGTATCTCTCCTTGGTTACTCGCTCCACTGGTCTGATGGACCTCAGCCTCATCCTGGCAGCAGAGTTGCTCACTTTATCAAAAACTCCATTCCTCACTCTTCATGCACTGCCCTCACTCAACCCCACCCTGAGGAGTACCTTTGGCTACGGCTTCCCCTCCGCTCCCACTTCTTGTTTACATGTGTGTTGCGCTGTCCACCAAATAGTGACAACTCCATTTACATCTCGCTCGCCGACATGGACCAACTTCTGTCCACTCATCCCAACTCTGTCTCATCATCATGCCAGCTGGCTGGGTGTGGGTACCTTTCTCTCCTGTCATGGCATTTCAGCAAAGGACTTCTGTGACTCATTGGGACTGATACAATCTGTCAACTTCCTGACCCGGATCTCAGGCAATGGTCATCCATTTCTTCTGGATTTGGTTTTGACCAATTTCCCTGCAAATGTCTGCTGCTGTTCTTCTGCTCCATTCGGTTCATCTGACCATTGCTTGTTAAAGTGGACATCTCTGGCCGTTCTCAGAGAGCCATCTCAGCACTGATGAGTCTGGCATTTGCTCTCTTTCATGGACAGATTTATCCCATCTCATCTTCAGTTGACATACCCTTCCTACCAACCATGACACACTGAAGCTTGTGGCGTGGTAGTTGCCCTGAAACAACTTGCCTTCGCCTTATGGAAGGCAATTCCAACTGAAGACCATCTCAGTTCCTTCCACAAAGCTCGGAACAAGTGTGTGTCGACCCTCAGGAGATCCAGGAAACAGCAACTTTCTAATTTCAGGTCTGAACTCTCAAACCTGTCTCCCTCTTCCAAATCCTGGTGGCGTCTGGTTCAGCCATTTCTGGCGAATGTTCCCCTCCACCCCCTTCCCTACCTCAAATGGCTGCTCAGCTGACACTGCATACAAAAAGGCTGAATGCCTAAATTCTGTGCTTGCTTCTAAATCTTATGTCCCAAACACATCGCTTTCTGTACCCACCTTACCCAGTCGCACCCAGCTGTACCTGGACTCTGTGTACTTTTCTCCCGACAAGGTGGAGAGTTTGCTGTCAAACCTCGACTCAGATTCTGCAACCAGACCAGATGGCATCAGCCCCTGCATACTAACAAAAAAAAACTTTAAAAAACTGCCATGCTGCTCTTGCAACACCCTCTTTGTTCTATTGACCCTTTCATTTGCTCAAGATCATCTGCCACCCACATGGAAATCAGCAAACACCACCACTTTACATAAAGGTGCAAAAGTAGATCCCTTCAACTACAGACTAATCAGCCTGCTCCTAATCATCAGCAAGGTCATGGAATCCATCATCACTTCTGACATTAAATCCTTCCTCTTCTCCAATGCCTTGATTTCTGATCATTTTGGATTCAGACCAGGTCACTCTACCCTGGACATGCTGCTTCTGCTTTTACAACAATGGATGGTGGTCCTCAATGCCAGACATGAGGTCGGAGCCATCTTCCTAGACATATAGCGCGCTTTCAATGTGGTCTGGCACTCCGCCCTGATCACCAAACTCTCTCCTTATGGTATCCAAGGCAATCTCCACTCATGGCTCACAGACTTCCTCTCCTGTCATAGTCAACGCGTGACTCTTAATGGAATTCCCTCATCTCTTCTTGTCCAGGCTGGAGTTTCTCAAGGCAGTGTTCTGGGCCCTGTGCTTTTTCCAATCTCAATCAATGATCTCTCCGACTCTGGAAAATGCTCTATCTTTTTGCTGACGACTCCACCCTCTGCCGTGCCATCTCTCATCCCTCAGATCGGCAGGCAACAGCCTCTTCACTTTGCAGACCTGGATAAAAATCACAAGCTGGTCAAACACTTGGAACATGTCTTTCAATGCTGACAAATCTCTCACGATGCGACCCACCGATACACTTCCATGATCATAGTTGTTTTAATTATTATTATTATTTTTTAAGATCGGCATCCAATTCCAGATAGTCACATAAAACACGTGTTTTACGTGACACACATTCATTCCTATGAACATTGGTATGAGGAAGGATTGGGAGTGGGAGATGAGGGAAGGAAGGAGCAAGTACGTAGCATTTGGAGAAGGGCATTTTTTGCACACCACCCTCATCGAATACATACTTAACGAACGTGCTTGTTCCATTACGTCATTACGGACATCGTGCACATCAAACATGGCCAGGAAAGAGAACAGGTACGATGGTTCATCCTGGGTAGCATCCTCATCAGGGCAGCCTTCTGTCATCTCCCCATGCTGGCGCAGAAACGGATCATAGGGAAAGCTCTGGTGATGTGCCACAGCAGCTATGAACATCTCCCCACAAATTATGAAATCCTGCCGAAGGATAGAGCACAGAAAAAAAAACAAAAAAAAAACAGCTTATCACTTTCAGTTGGGAAAAAAATGCTTATAAAACATGCTTGCGTTTCTGCCAAAGACTGCATTGGGACTGACAGGATGCCCTAGGCATATACACACTCCCATCTTAGCTGTCTCTAGCCTGGGTTCGAATCCCAACTCAGCTGTAAACTGTCATCCCGGTATTTCTCCAGGCAAGGTGATTTGTCAGTGTACGTGCCATCTCTTGGACGTTAAACGGAAATTCCGTCTGCCGGCATGAGTTGGTGGACTTCAAAGATGCACGGTGTCTTTCGTGAAGAGTAGGAGAGCTATCGCTGGCACCCTGAACAAATGATAAATTCCTGCCCCAAGCAGCAGAGGGCTCAGCATCGGCAGCACACCTGCACCCTCAGCCAATGATGCTACCCTGCAGCCTTTTGCTGCATACGAACGAAGAAGTGTGCACGTATCCAGGTTTTCCTTGTTATACCCACAAAACTATCTTTTCACTTTATACATCCCATTATATGAACCCATTCATTTATTTACATTTTTACTTATCACCCCCTTCCCCCCTTTATTGTGATTCTCCGGACCGGTCGGGGCAGAGCTTCCATCCATCCAGAGCAAAGGCGTACAATAATGCCTCGGATGACAAATGGAATTGTGTCTTCCATTTGTGATATGTCGACCGACGTTAAAGAAATAAGCCATGGTAGAGAATATGAAAATTGAACAAGTGCACAATTGCCAATTGTTAATCATGCCTTTTCGGCTTAACCTGGGAAATGTTCATCACTCACAAGTGGTGTGCCGTGTTAAATGGCTGTAACATTCATGAGATTGTCTTCCAGAAATACTCGCGCGATGTTAGTCCTCATGTAGTCCAGGAGCTGAATGGCGTGACCCATCACTAATTACAACAAAATTTACTTCACTTGTAAATGGTGTTCAGACATCCCGAAACAACGTATCAAAAGTTTACCAAAATACTAGTGGAACCTTTTATACAAGCTGTTAGGGTTTGGAGAGGGAGATTTGGACTAACAATGGGTGTGGGGAGGAATGAGGGGTAGGGGAGGCCGCAACGGGGCGGACAACATGGATCCAGGAAGGACAAACTGGGAATTTGGAAGGAGAGTGGCTTGGGGTGGGAATTTTATTATTCACCATACTCAAATACTCAAAAGCAGAATAACGTGATTTCATTTAAGAGTAGAACAATTTCAACCACTCCAAATTAATGCGACAAAGTGATTGGTCAAAACAAGTCGTTTTACGTTAACAAGAAAAGAGCTGTGGTGCTTGTCAGTGATATCACACGGGTCGCTTTTCGCTGATCGGCAACATCTATCCGAAGAAATTGTACCATAAACTAAGAGTTTCGAAATCGTATCATCCGTGAAGTCATTCATTCACAGATCAGTCGTCGTCACCATCCACATCATCAAGGATGCAGCTTGGTGGTGAGGCATTGACACGAAATCCATGACGTTCGATACATCCACAGGTACATAATCCGTTAGGTCGTGCGGTCACACTTGCGTTTACAAATGACGACCTTCGCTAATCCTTCGGGATTTTATTGTAAATGCAAATCTTTTACAATCAAAGAATCATCTTTTTATGGATGACCTCGACTAATCGTAAATTTGTTTGCACAGGTATCATTTTTCCATCATGATCTGCCCATCGCCACCGACGAGGATAAAAGTCCATGTATCTTTGATTTGATGACAGACCTTACGGAATGGTGCACGTCAGCTGCTGCTGTACATGGCAGTGAAAGGAGTTGGACACATTTTGTATTTGTCACGTCCTTTTGGCAATGCATTTGGTGTCATCGAATATCTCCCCCTTGACCTGCACTGCCGTCGTACAATCTTTGCAAAGCTTACTCAACTGTTTCCTGGTTGGCAACATTCTCACCTTGCTGTTGGTGGTCCTCGTTCCTCACCTTTATCAGTGCTACAGCTCTGCCTAACCCAAATACCTGAGATGTTATTTGACTTCTGAGAATGCTATGGGCACACACACACACACACACACACTCTTTCATGTGCAACCTATGGCTGTTGGTTGCATCATTGGTTAAAGATGTGGCTATTACCAGTACACTGGTGCTCATTTCGCCAGCGTCGGGAGGATGACAGGCTGAGTCAACCCCACCTGGTGTTAATTCAATGGCTGACGGGCTCGAACTCAGGACGAGAGGATCCCAAGCAGTAGATCTTCCAAACTCCAGTAACTGGTGTTTCCTTGATGTAAATAATGTCTCGTCTTTGACAGTGCTGCACCTTCCTTTAGCTCTTGGCTGAGATGAACCTGGAAGGTATCCCGACTTGCTTGGTAACATGGAAGGGCAAGATCCACGTCATCACCCACGACCAGTTTTCATTTTATCAGATGCTTGGACGGCAGTTTGCCAAGTTTACATTCCAGAACATTCCATTTCTTCACCGAGCACTGCGATGAATCACTGCTTGTTAACTTTATTTGATAGAAATTCTTGTTTTTTGTTTTTTTCAATTGCAGTTTCAGAGTGCATCATCGTTAGTTTATGAGCAACCAGGTGCAAGACGTCTGAGTGCTACCTTTGGTGGACGGGGCATCTGCATAATCATTAAACACCGCGACACACCCATTGTACTTCGTTGAGATTATTTTTCAACAAGTTACATTTTCACTTCTTCACTTGTTTGTTTGTATTTTCCAAGTTTTCATGCTTATACTTTCACCTGATTATGCAAATGATGCAAGCCACAGCCATATGCAGCGTACAAAAGAAGAATATTTATCGTGTGCAGCCTGTGGCTGATGGTTGCATCTTTCTGGGGGTGCGGCTTTGCCGCCGATGCAGTGCCCTCGATTACCGGTACATTGATACTCATTTTGCCAATCTTGGGAGGATGACAGGCTGAGTCAACCCAACCTGGTGTTAATTCATCGGTCAGCAGGGGCTCAAACTCAAAACCCGAAGATCTTAAGCCAGCCACCTTAACCGTTAAGCCAACACCAGGCTTACGAAAGGAGAAGTCTGAACATAATACAGGACTCCCTCGCTTTAAACGGGAAATGTGTTCTTAGAAAATGGCGTTTTAAGCTAACCGCTTTTAACATCGTACAAGGGGAGTTTCATTCCAGACCCTGCCAAAGACCCATGACTGTTCACCGTTTTCTCACTAACTGACATAACAAACACAAATAATACATTATTATTCAGTAATATACAAGACTGCAACTCAATACAAATACACTTGGTTATAAATGAATACTGTATCACCAAACAGGCTGATTTTTAGCTCACCTGGAACATCGTTCCAGGGAGCTTATGGGATGACGCGTCGTCCGTCCACAAATACTCACAACTTCTTCTCTGAAACTACGCTTACGATTTTGACCACAACCTTCATCACCCATGATGTACCAAAGTTTGTTCACGGCATAAAAATATGTATATATATGTATATCTATCGGTATTTACTTTCTTCTCCATTACATATTTTGTGGGTCATCTATACCTACCAGTGGTTCCCTGGTTATCTTATCCAGCCGCTCCCAGGTGAGCACCCAGGTGTATTTTGCCCCTATGTCTATGTACACTTTGGTGTGGAGCATTACTCTGTGTGGGGTCACGGTCACCGGGGTCATTTGCGAGAAACGGCAGTTACGTCTAGTGGAGAGGACAGCTCCTCTGGGCTACCCGGCTTACGAATCACAAAGCTTGCAGTTATGCTCTTCTTAAAGTATCAGGAGCGAGCGTCAGATGACTTGCTATGGTAAACAGCACATGTACAGTACAGTACACTGAAACATTGCTTGGTGTTTTGGCGGTATTTCCCATAATGCACTGTGACAACGCACACACACGAAGCATGCAATTTGAAATGAGGTGCTCACGTTGTTCTCGCCAAATACTGCAATTTACAAATCGTTTTTACTCTGAACCACACCGTTTATGGGAAATCTTTGGTGCGAACAGATAAATCGGTCGACTTTGAAACCGTTCAAAGCGAACACGTTTCAAGCGAGGGGCTACCGTAGAAGAGAAATTAATTTTGTTGCAATCAACTCCGAGTCGACCATAATTTCTCATTTGGCTCCTGGACCAATAACATTGCAGTTAAGCCGACCATTGACTGGTATCGGAAACATTTTCATCATGCTCGATGCACCGGTAACAAAGTCGAATCGGTGAAGGGGAATGCACTTCCATTTTGAACTGAAAGG
Source organism: Eptatretus atami (assembly GCA_035128595.1). Lineage (NCBI taxonomy): Eukaryota > Metazoa > Chordata > Myxini > Myxiniformes > Myxinidae > Eptatretus > Eptatretus atami. Next base: position 5,982,119 of record CM068954.1, read on the forward strand.
CGACACATTACCGATAATAATTTGGGACTTACAGCGGTTACGTCTCATCAACCATGTACCTGCAGGCCCACGGCGACAGCACCAACACTGCTCCAACCCCACGTGTTCCTGTCCGAGATCACATGCAACTTCACCAGCACTGCGATGAAAGCTGCCTGCCTGCATCAACGGCACATTCCCACGCAAGTGCTAATCACCATGGCATGCACATCATCACTGCTCCACCACATACAGAACGCGTGTACTCCACCGTACAATAACTTTGCACTTTGACAAAACTAGAAATGCAACGCTATTATGCATAATAATCAATCGCAACATAAAGCAACGCCATAAGCGTTGCTCACCATAAGCTGCTTACCAAAATGAGACAAACACCACCATCTTGACACACAGGAACTTGCCAATGGGGTGGAGGGGTGTGAGTTCCTCACGCAGTGTGCGGTAAAACAGGATGAGGCAGTACATGGCAAACTTGGGAGAGAGACGGATGGAGACAAACCGATTTCTGATTTACCTGGGTAAGCAGGCACCTGTACCAGTGTTTCATAAAGCAATGGCTAATTAGCCGAGTACTATTAAATCATTCAGGTGTTGACCCTTTAAAACCCAGTATCTCTAGGAAATGACTGGTTCATGAGAAGTTTGCGTCCATCGAAGCAAAGACAAAATAGTTAGTGTTACTTTCAGTAGAAAGTTTATACCGATACGATGTCTCGGTTATTCATTTAATAAGTTTTCATTTTATCAACTGCGCCGTGTCGAGAGAAAAAGCCGACCGATAAGGAAGCTGCAGTTGAAAACAATTGTGTTGTACTTGTTTGAGAAAAAAAGCATATTTGTGCAAAAAGGCAAACTTACAATTTGAGAAACATTGTTAATGACAACGATGTAGCTCCAGGCATTGGTGAATGCGAAGTTGCCTTCATCGTACACGTTGTTCAATTCACACACCCTAATGATGGTAGCATATGCACAGGTGAACACAAGAGTCAGCTGGCGGTCACAACCTCCCAAAGCACAGAACAAAGGTTTTGTTGAAACTCCGAATGGCTTGCTTCGAGATGGGGGGGGGGACGTGGCTAATCAGCATTCTAAGAATGCACAAAAGATTTCTATCAGATGTTTTTAATTGGCAGGTTAACCTCCATCAAATGTGACGTCAATGTTTGGATTGCTACAATTGCTGTGGATGCTCCTATGACCACACCACTGCCCCCAACTCAAATATGAATACTACGCTCTCCCCCCACCAAAGGATTCAACACCTTAATATTATCAGTAAACTGATGGGTGCTACTCGTAACGCTTATCATGAAATGATATCAGATGATTGGAAGGAATGTTTGACTTACAAGGCGATGGCAGTTGTAACAAGTCGAACCAAAGTGTACTGTAAAACACCGAGCTTACAACGTGATAACAGCACCCTAAAAGGTGGGAGTAGGGGTAGAGGGTGGGGGGGACAGTAAACACATAAAACCCCAATCTGCATTCTTTTGCAATAAATCTTCAATAAACCATCATTTTGACTTGCATCGCTCGAGCAACAATGAAAAACTGAGACTCCACTTAAAATACATTATTATCTCTGACACCAATGGTGGATGGAAGTTATGTTTTCACCCCGACCTGTCTGTGAGCAGGAACATCGCAAAGTCATGGACCGATTCGGACAAAATTTGGTGGACACGTTGGGTGTGTGACAAGGACGAATGGATTCGATTTTGTTAAAGATCCCGATCTGGATACGAGAATTATTATTATTCTTTAAAGTGATTCTTCACCATCGAGAGATGGGGCCAAAAATGATGCATAAAGTTATGGACGAGTCATGACGAAACCAGGTGGACGAGTTGGTTCGGTGAGAAGAACAAGCCGATTCGATTTTCGTTCAGATCCGGATCCAGATCCGGCCTATCAATGGGATAAAAACAAACTGTTCAGCCTGGCGGAGGTATGCGCTCTACCGAGTGTCGCTGTAGTTTGATATATTTTGGAAATTTGCCGTTTAAAAAGATTTATATTGTTTATCAAAATTTATTTAAAAGACTTCATTTTAAAGATTCTACTTTGGCCACACTTGTATCCTCTACCCCCAGTCAGTCACAATCCAAGCAAAAAATCATCTTCTTTAACGGCTGCAATTATTCCCACGTTCTTGTGAGGTTGGCGAGGGGAAGCTTAACTCAAGTCCTTCACAAACGGGCTGGTTAGGTCTGATATTCGACTAATAGTCCATGGGCCAGACCAGATCTCTGGTGGCAAAGTCTCACTGTTTTTTTTGATAGTTTAGGACCTACAGATGAGGAATTGAGGTGACATCAGTGTGAAATTGGCAGCTTTCTGGTAGTTTTCACGTCTCAAACATCACCTACCGCTATATTTGAAGACAAAATTTGGAGGTAGGGGAAACTAAAATGACTAGTTTCACTCTGGATGGGTCAATCTTAAAAATACCACTCATTAAGTCTGTCTATGTACCCTCTATCTAAATCAAGAAGGGTTTGCAAAATATTTCATTATGTGGTCACCAGAGGTCAAAAGGTCACCAATTTTAGGGGTTGCCCAAATTGACCATAGGGCAAGTCATGTTGCTGGAATAAAGTAACAAATCGCCCAATGGTGATTTAAACACTTGGAATGTATATTTTAGGGGTCTTCAGATGATTCTAAGGGACATTATTGAGTTGCTTTTGCAAAATTTTATTTCAGAGCAATTGATTTTGAACCATTTGTTGTAAATACCTAAAATCCAGGGTTTCTGGGTAGGATGTTCTTTTTAAGCTTTAACTGTTCTAAAAGACTTTGCCAGTGATGTACCTCATGAGACACTGGATGATGCCATGTCTAATGCTTCATGCATTCGCATTATTCTCCTTTTCCAACAGTACCGCGCCTTCCTCAAGAATGACAATGGCAGCCTATCAGCATTTTGGATATCTAATCTAGATATGGTCGAGGTTGTGCTGTTGTTGTGGGCACAGAGATTGGCTTTGCACTGGCTCATCATCGGAGCATGATCCATGGTGTTTCACGTATGACCGTTTAAACTATGCCAGATATTTGCATTCTCCGATGCGCAAATGTCGTTAGATATTCATCATCCTGAAATGTATGAATACTTCATGAGCGGAGGATTTTCTGTTCAAATAGGAGCTGATATATAATCCGTTGGGCAAAATACCAGTGGACCAAACATTTGAAGAAACAATAAATAAGAATACCCAGACGTCAGGTGGCACAAGAGGCTTTAGCTTAAACCCAGGTGCAATTCGTCGTTATTACGTAAATGCCGAATACCACAGCATGTTCTTCATCGCCTAAGAGCAATGCTAGGAACTCGTTCCTCCACTTCGAGCCATCCGGATTTGCAGAAAAAGAGAATTGAAAAAGACGAGTCATCCGTCCAATCACTCACGATCTTATTCAGACCCTTTAATAAATCCCTACAGATCAGAAGAGGACTCTCTCGTGAACATTTCTACCGGCGCATTAGCCCCAGCAGATGTTAGCATTAGCCCCAGAATAAAACTCCGATACGAGGTGTTCTTTGCCAAAGAGGGGAAAGAGAGTCAAACCTTCTTCCACCTTGTAAAGATAGTCTAACAAAGCATCCCTCCGTGCCAATTACCAGGCAGGATTTGGAAGCAAGCCTGGAGACAAAATCAGTAATTCCTGATCCAGAGGGAAATGGATGAGTAAAAGATGATAGTAGTTCAATTGCCATCGACTGGATGGCCGGACTCCGGCACCTGAAGCTGTGTTGGAAATGATGGCCTGCCAGTAAAACGAGTTTGCAAAAAGGGAGAGTGTGGCTGCATAGACAATGGGTTGAAATGTACGCCGATGTGTAAAATTACAAACTTGCGAAAACCAGCGAAATGAGGAGGATGAACTGGAGATGACAGTTGATATTTAATCGGATTGCTATGATGATGATGATGATGATGATGATGAAGATGGAGAACTCAAAATACTGAGGTTACTTTCCAATCCCTCAACATTACCTAAAGACATCTAAAATATAATTTCTGGAAGTTGATTACTTTTTGTTCATTTTACTACTTTGTTTGAGTAGAATAAGTTGTGCTAAGACGATTTTGGCACCTCTAAAATTTGTGACCTTTTGACCTCTGGTGACCTACATATGGACATAATTTGCATAATCTAGTGTGTTATGATAGAGGGTACATAGACAGACATTATGAGTGGCATATTGTTAAGATTGACCCATCCAGAGCGAAACTACAGTCATTTTAGTTTCCCCTACCTCCAAATTTTGGTCTTCAAAATATAGCGGTAGGGTGATGTTTGACAGGTGAAAACTACCAGAAAGCTGCCAATTTCACACTGATATCACCTCAATTCCTCATCTGTAGGTTCCTCAACTATCAAAAAAAGCTAGTGAGCCTTTGCCACCAGAGATGGTACCGATGGGTCAAATTTTCAGGTTTGGCCCATGGACTACAAGGTTAGGGCAAGAATTTTTAACTTGTTCAGGGTGCCGGCGATAACTCGCCTACTCGTCACGAAGGACACCGTGGGATCTTTAACGTCCATCAATAAATGCTGGCAGATGGGATTCCCGTTTAATGGCATGCACGTTGATGAATCACCCTGCCTGTGAAACACTGGGATGATAGTTTATAGCAGGGTTGGGATTCGAACCCAGTCTCGACAGCTTATGGTGGGTATGCGTATCCCCATGCCATCCTGCCAACCCTCAGCGAACAATAAAATCCTAAATTCTAACTCTACTCCTTTTACCAAGGCTGCCACAAACAACTGGTTATAAAGAATGCTGCAAAAACAGAAGATCATCAAGACATTCAAACACACCTGCCCATCATCCAAGGTGGGCAACAGCAAAAAGGAGGCAAGTGTTGGGGGGTAGGCCTACTCTCGAGGGTGCTTTCGAGATGGGGGAACCTTTCTTCGAGATAACTCAGGAGGTAAGCCATGAAGCTGTAAATGACAAACGCCTCGTAGCATTCCCGGCACGTGTTGATGTAGATGGAGACCGAGGTGAAGCGCAGAGCGAGCCACTGTGGGATCATGAATGTGACAAAAGTTGGATGACTTTTAAAGATGAGAAATGGAAAGAGATCAAAGTGGAATTTTCTTTACTATCCCAAAATCAGTGACGACTACACATCTGAAAAGCCGTCCTAAGGGAGCGTTTAAATGCACATTCTTTTAGGATGTATTAAACATCGTATAGTGTCCATGCGTAAAAGGCCTATCGGTGCAGAAGAGGAAGATTTTTTTCCCCACAGGTACTTACACTGTCCAGGCTATAAATTGGAACCATCCACAAGATGCTGAAAATACACCGACACAAAGAATCAAAGTGAACGGGATTGCAAAGACAACCGAGAGATGAACATCCTTTTCCAAATCTGAACTTGCTTCGTGCCATCAACATCGGTGATTACATTGCAATCGTGTCGAAGAGCAGAGGACTTGCGAACACGGAACGAGCGGCGTACCGGATCGTGTGATCTCACCGGATGATGTGTCTCTGCAAGTGCGGCTGCGTGTAGTTTAGGATGTGATGGATAATGTCCCACAGAGATATTGGCAGCGTTAGGAACACGAAGACCATTGCGATGAACCATGTCAGCACTTTGGCCTGCTTCTGAGGAATGGGAAACGCAACAATCTTTGACAAGAAAGAAGAATTCAAGGAGCAATGAAAGAAAAAGCGCAATGACTAATGTGATGGTAAGAATGGGACCGATGTGTGAACCGAAAAAGGGTGAGGAGGTTCCACAACAGGTGGGAGGAAAAGCCACAAGATGTGCTGGAAAGGATTCAATAATTTTTCGGATAACATTTCTAATTACACCGAATGCAGCCACCGCTTACCTGTACAGTTTGTGGACATTGGTGTGAAGCATGATTTGTGGAAATCAACGTAACACATTGCAGCGTCGACGAAACAGATCGGTTTCACATTTGGGTGGGGCGGGGGGGGATTTGCCCCCTGGAAATGGTGTCACAGTTCATTCATAACGTTTGCATAAAAGGGCTGCAATTTGACCCGCAGGTGGCCTCATTTCTGGGAGGGGGTTATATACCGCCGATGCGGTGCCCCCTGAAAGTTCTCGCAGAACGTCGTCATTTGTTCAGCGTCCACTTATGATCGAATGAAAATGTGGTGGAATTTTTCTTGCCATCTTTGCCAAATTCCTGCCCTGACTCGGTGGTATAGACACGTCCCCCAGAAATGATGCAACCAGCAGCCATGTGCTACACACACTCATAATGGATGCTATAAAAAAAAATAAAAAAAAAAATTTCTAAAATGTTCTCAATTTGGCCTCGACCTCCTCATCCTCATCCACTCTCCTGATGCACACTCAAAGTATGTTTGCGAATTCGCGCCCGTCGGCGTGCGATCGGCCACGCGACTCGAACCGCGACCGCCGCCCACCGGACGGACAATTCAGTCGTGACCCTCCCGGCTAACGCGGGATCCAGTCACGTGGGCCTTTCGACCTCACCACAATCGTGCCAATCGGCCACCCGCGTAGGATAGGGTTGTTCGCCAAACTCGACCTACCTAAGTACCCACGCGGATGGTAAACCGGGCGATCGTACCTCGCCGCAGGTCGACCCGGACACGAGCCGCTTGGGCGGGCCGTTCCGTACTATCGGATAACCGAGCGGTGTTATCGTCGACCTCGACGGTTCAGATTATTTACCGGGCGTTTTGCACCCACTACGAACCCTTTACGCGAAGCAGGATGGAGGTTCAATTAAAGAAAAGACGAAGCGAAACAGGAAAACAGTTCACACAATGCACATTTATTTCGCGGCACACGGAGCACACCTATAGCACGTATTTACAGCCACAATTAGCGATTGCACATATATCACATAGAACAAAAGAAATGCACATATAAAAGGAGTTAAAACCGACTACACGACACACGGACCACTTATACAGTTACTACCTTACAAGACACGGCGCCAACACACGCATTCACACCGAAGCAAAGAAAAGACCCCCTCACAGGCAAGGGAGTCAGACTGGGCCCGTGGGCCTAATGCGCGTGGAACTGGATGAGCGGCCAGGTCCACGAGACGAAGGGTCCTACCCGCGCCCTCTGGCGAGCCGCAGAATGTCGCTGCACGGCGGTTTCGTGGGCACCTGCGGTGTAAGTGGGAACGGGCCCCTTGTCGCACTCTCTCAGCGCGGGGGAAAGGGGGAATTGTTGATGTTCTGGGGGGAGTATGGCTGGCTTGCTCGAGTCCCGCGACGCGCGACTCAACGCGACCTCGTCGTCCCGGACCCGAGCCTCCAGGTCCTCCTCAGCCGATCGCCCTCCGCAGCCGTTCGCCTCCGCAGCCGTCTGCCCCACCTCTGCTTCGAGCTCCGTCTCCCGACTCCGCCCCACGACACTGCTCGAGCTCCGTCTCCGAATCTGCCCCACCGATCTCGCCAACTCGATCACTCGCCGCCTTTTTATCGGCTTCAGGAAACCACCATATGCAACTTCTCGGATCCAAACGACCTCAGGGGCGGAGCCACGCTCGCCGATTGACGGAGAAAAAGGGGCGTGTATCATTCCTGATCCTCAAATTTGCATATGCCGATTTTCGTCAGGCGCGTCTGGAGGCGGGCCAAGCCGCCCCGCGCTTCCTGATTGGTGGATCAGATGTGGGCGTGTAGCATTCCTGATCCGAATTCTCCTCAGAAAACCCGCCATCTGCACTCGCGTCTCGCGTGTATCGCTGAAGACAGCCCGACGCTCGGCGTCCACAGGTGGTGCGGGAATGGCCGTGGAGAAGGTGGTGGAGGGTTTTCGGCGGTGTCCGATGGCCATGGAGCTGCTTGGAATGGCGGTGATGTGAGGTTTGGCGGTAGCGATGGTGAAGGTAGGTTGTGGCTGCTGGCGTTGTTGTTGTTTGTTGTATCAAAACAAAGTGAACAGAAAAACGCCTAACTCAAAGGATCGCAGCCGAATGAAACATTAATCCCTCTATACAAGGGTTTGGGCTAACTACACATGTACTTAAGAAATATATCTCACCGGGACCTTTATGGTGTAATGCGAATTTCCACAGCCGTAACACTACCCCTCCCCTTTTTACAGACTCGTCCCGAGTCGTCAAATTATCGTGTGCCATCATGTGTAGTTCTCCCCTAGTACGTTTTACCTACGGATCCTGAGTGCGACATTCATGTATTTCGTCCCAAAATAAATAACCTGAGGGCTGAGTAAAACTAAAAACAACTCACTCACACAGACGACTTAAATAAAATTGCCGGCGCTAAGACATACATGCCGGGGCACACTCATATTTACAATACACAACTTAACACCTTAACCTTATAAATTTTACACTACTCCATGGCCCAGGATCAATGGACTCTGCAGGGAACAAAACAAGGAGTCAAAAGAACCGCGCACGGCCGCCATTGCAGGCCCGTGTTGCAGTGCCAACAGGACAGTTCCTGCAGCTGCAAACTGTTGCTTGATCCTGCGCACATGGCAATGAAAAGGGGGCAAAGCAACTGAACGGGGCAAATGTAGATGAGGGCAGTGGGCATGGGCATGGAAAAGGTGAAGGCAAACATAGCCTGCAGAACAAGGCCGCTGCAGGCGAACACAGCCGGCAGACGAACTGGCCGGCACAGGCCTTGCAGAAAAACACAGAGACGATCCGGCCGGTACAGGCCTTGCAGCAAGACAACAGCTGCCGATGAAGTTGGCCGGCCTCTGCTGTGCAATGCAGGTTGGTGGAGGGAGTGCGGTGGTGCTGGCCACTCAGAGGCGGGCTCGACCTACCTACTGTCTCCCTCCCACCTATCGCCTTTGCCTGTCACTGTCCATACCCACTCCTTAATTTGTAAAAACCCAATTTAGCCCCAACTTATTATTTTTTTTTTTGTTTGTTTTTTATTTTACTTCCCCACTATAAATCGTCCCCTAACCCCTTTATCGTCCTTGTTCGGCTAACCTATTCTGTCACCTAGCCTACTCCCAACCCCTACGTTCCTTCCCGGAGGGAATAAGGGAGAGCTAGCGTCCTGTGTTGAGGCCCAACCAAGCCTCAAGATGGCCTCCCGCAGCTTCAGCGATCTAACCCAAAGTGGGTCCAGCGCCCACAACGAGAGCGAAGGGATGGATGGTGCGGAGGGTACACTTCCTATCTACCCTAACCATTTAACTGTTAACTACCCGGGGCTTTCAAAAAGCGCCTCTCGCTTACACTATTGGTTCTAAAAACCCAGATTCCGTCGCCTGTGTTGGTGTCCTTACATTTCGGGCCTTGCCCTCGAATTTTCCTCGTGCCTTGCACGGTTTCGTGGCTGGGACGCGTGGCTCCCTTGGCAGCACGACCCTCTGCCGATTCTCCAACGATGGCACCCCCGGCACTACACTGCCTCCGAGCCTACCAGCTCCTAAACACCGGGGAGTGCCCCTCATGGCAACTCCCTGAAACGCACACGTGGCAGGTGGCGCCCCGGGCCCCTTTCCGAGGGTCACCCGTGCCACGACACTGCCCACGCGGCTAACGGCGCTCCGGGCCCCCGCACCAAGCGGCGCGCACACCGTGCCCACTACACTAACCCGGCCCCCCATGGGCCCTTGGCCTACCACGCCGACTAGCCCGGTGCCCGGGTACCCACTCAGCGATACTCACCGTTCGCAGCCACGCTCCCAGCCCGTCAACAGGGCTCCTGCACCCTCCAAACAGGTTTCGAGCCTACACTCCCACCAACAACAAAACGACCTCCATTTTTATCAATTTGACTAACCAGCTAACTCACTTTACACTGACCCCGGGTCCTTGGGCGGGAGTCACTCCTCCCCCAATCACTCATCGCACCATGCATTCCCCATTCACTCTATACACAGACCACTGGCTCACTCACTCACATGTCTCCACACAACTCACCAACTCTTCAACACACTCATCGCTGAATCCTGCATCCTTCCTAACTACCTCGTGCTCCACGTCGTCCTTACACTACAGCACGTTCCTTTTAACACTACGTAGCTAAGCTACGTCCCCACTACACATCCAAAGTCTGTCTCTGTCTCAAATCTTAAAATCATTTCCCAACCTAAAGCTCACTACAATCCTCTCTACCTAATCATTCCACGGGCCCCATGAGGACTTACCCCTGCCCCATGGAGCCGGTCTAACTAAGCTAACCCTTCCCTAGCTAGTATCATCCTGTGCCCAGGTAAGGGGGTCTTTCACCCTTGCCCAGGAAATCCTGTTCACCCGAAAGCGAGGCTTGCTTCCGTTAATTTTGTATTTCCAATTATGCGCAGCACACAGCGCGGCACTCACAGCCTGCGCTCTTGCACCTTTCCCATGACGTCATGCAGCTGCACGTGTACCTCGTCCCTCTTGGACGTACCATCCGGCAGGGATTCACCTCCTGCCGGATTCAAACCCTACGTGCAGCCATGACGTCACCTGCGCACCCCCAAAAACAAACCTCGCACTCCGAGGGGCTCCCCACGCGAACACATGTGCTCTGCCCATTGGAGCTTAACAACAAGCTCGCGTGGAGAACCCATCCGGTCCAAATTCGTAATCCTGCCTAAACTTTGTCCGTCGCGGGATCGGCAACATCCACCGCGTGCGTTTCCGGACCGGGCTTCACTCCCGCAAGCGAGCACGTGGGGTCTCGTGCGCTGCACACACGGACCTCGCGCTCGCTGCTGGGTGAACCCGGCGCGGTCCCCAAAACATCTACGGCCGCTACCCGGCTTTTGTCCCTCTGTCGCCGTCGTCTCCGTTCCACCCACGCACACCTGGTGTTACGACGCACATACTCCATTCCAACACACTCACACCGGGAACGCGGCTGGCGTGCTCCCGCATGCCGACCGACATCTCCCTCACATACAGAGACCTTACGCACACAGTCTCCCTCACACGGACCTCTCACTCACACCCAACCTTTCACCTGCCCAGGGGTCTCACTCACACCATGCGTGCGGAAAGCACCATCTCCGCACACTCGCAAACACACACCCCTGCACAACCACACTGGGATTCGTGTCCCCACAAGGTTCCCGGGCCTCTATACCCCCAAGTCACTGCACCTATCCACAGCACTCGTCCCTTCAACTCCCGTTTGGCACGACGAACCCACCTGGTCGTGATTCGCCTCAAGGGGGCATATCCCTCCCTCGTTCCTGGAGGCAGCCATCCAGCTTGCTCACACGGGTCCCTACCCAGTCCGCGAGCTCACCCCTTATTCCTCACACTACTTGTGTGTGTGTGTGTGTTCTGTTCCTTTAACCCCGTCATTTATCATGCAGTCTCTCCTCTTTCTTCCGCATCTCTATACATTTGTTAGTTTGTTTCTTTTCTGGAGTTTTTCCATCTCTCTGGCTTCAATTTCATTCTCTCTTCAGTTCATTAATTTCAAACTCGCATAGTTTTTGTTTTCTCTCCCACTCTTCCTCATGCTCCTCATTTCCAATCTCATCGTTTTCTCTCATTGGCTCATTTCCTTCCTGTTTTCATTCGCTGCTCTCCTCATTACCCTTCCTGCTCCTCTCCTGTCCTCCTTCTCCAGTTTCATGGTTTGCTTCATTTGGTTAATCTCTTTCTTGTGTTTCATATTGCTGCTGTCTCATTACTCTCCTTGTTTCTTCTCGTTCCTTCCTATCTGCAGTTTCATGGTTTTCTTCATGTGGTTCATTCCTTTGTGTTTCATTCGCTGTTCTTTGTCTACCTCTTCGCACTCCAGCCTTGCTTTTCTTTCAGTTGGTCCACCTCGGCTTCATGTTCTTTTTGTTTTCTATCCCATTGTCTCTCGTTCTTCCCTCTCCAATCTTTGTGTCCTTCAATCTCCTGATTTCTCCTTCTGCTTCTTCAACTTCTCCTCGTATTCCAGCCTATTTTTTTCCTTTTGTCGTTCAGTTTCAAATTCATACTTTTCAGTTTTTTATTCCACTGTCTTTCTTGTTCCTCGTCTGCAATCTCGTTATTTTCTTCAACTGACTGATTTCTTTCTCCTGTCTCATTCCTTGTTCTTTGTATTTCCTATTCCACTGTCTTTCTTGTTCCTCATTCTGTAATCTCGTTATTTCTTTCAACTGACTGACTTCGTTCTCCTGTCGTAATCCTTGTTCTTTCAGGACTCTTTCTTGTTCCTCATTCTGCAATCTCGTGGTTTCCTTCCATTGATCGATTTCCTTCTTCTGTCTCATTCGTTCTTCCATCATTATCTTTCTTGCATCTCATTCCCCAATCTGGCCTTTGCTTCAGCTGTTCGATCTTTACAGCGTGGTTCCTTAACGTCTCATTCTCGTTCATCGTCTTTCCTCTCTCAACATCCTCAACTCGTTTCGTAATTCCGTCTCTTCGTTGGTGTTCTGTGTTTCTGTAACTCAGTTTTCTTCTCCAATTCTTTTCTCATCTCCGCACACTCCGACCTTGCTTTGGCTTCTAACTGTTCTTCCATCTTGCCCTTGTGTTTGTCTATCCGTCTTCCCAGTTCTCTGTCTCCGATTTTACCTCCCGTCCCAGCTTATCAACTCTCTTCGTCATGTCTTGCAGTCTTTTCTCCACACTCCACTATTTTTTATTTCCTTCGTGCACGTCTCCGTCACCCCAATTAATTTTTCCCTCTCGGTTACCGTCACTTTTTCCGTCACCTCCACACTTCTCGCCCAACACGTCTCCCGGATTATTTTTTTCTCACCCGCCTTCACCGCGGGCCTGACAACCGTTGCAACCCTCTCCAGCTCGTTCGCTCCCACAGTGGCGTCGCCATTACGCACTTTGCTGTTTGTGGCCTTCATGCCCGCCTGCAGGCTCCGGCCCATTTGCTGCGTTTCACCCCGCATTTCTTTTTATTTCTTCCTTCATTTCGTTTTTGTTTGTTTCCATTTTGAGTGCGTTTCCATCCATTTTTTCGTTCATTCATCCATTTTGTTTGTGTTTGTTCCATCTGCTTGTTCACTCCTTCTATTTGCGTGCGTTTCCATCCATTTTTTCGTTCATTTCTGCCAGCATGGCGAATAGCCAGCCATGTCGGTGCACTCAGCTGAGCCGATGCGGCCAGGATCGGGGGTTTTGGTGGAGAGGGGAGGGAGGTGTTTATACACCGCGCCTCTGCCGCCGCCGCACCCATTTCGGGCCCGCTGGATTCGTTTGGGGGGGAACTGTTCTGCACACCAATGTCCTGCATGGGATTCCATCCTGAGCCATGGATTCTACATCACTACACAATATACATTTCTATTACCCCCGGCTCCGCTCGCCTTGAGACGCCATCTTATTCCACGTAAGGGGTTAATTAATCGCTCGTAATTTAGAGGAATCGGGGGACGCTCCTCTCACCCCTGGACCGATTCCTATGAATTTAGCTGGAGCCAGGAGAGTTTGTTTTCCCCTCTCTGACACCGTGTTGCGAATTCGCGCCCGTCGGCGTGCGATCGGCCACGCGACTCGAACCGCGACCGCCTCGCCCACCGGACGGACAAATTCAGTCGTGACCTCCCGGCTAACGACGGGATCCAGTCACGGGTGGGCTTTCGACTTCAACCAACAATCGTGCCAATCGGCCACCGCGTAGGATAGGGTTGTTCGCCAAACTCGACCTACCTAAGTACCCACGCGGACGGTAAACCGGGCGATCCGTACTCGCCGCAGGTCGACTCCGGACACGAGCCGCTTGGGCGGGCCGTTCCGTACTATCGGGATAACCGAGCGTGTTATCGTCGACCTCGACGGTTCAGATTATTTACCGGGCGTTTTGCACCCACTACGAACCCTTTACATGAAGCAGGATGGAGGTTCAATTAAAGAAAAGACGAAGCGAAACGGAAAACAGTTCACACAATGCACATTTATTTCGCGGCACACGGAGCACACCTATAGCACGTATTTACAGCCAACAATTAGCGATTGCACATATATCACATAGAACAAAAAGAAATGCACATATAAAAGGAGTTAAAACCGACTACACGACACACGACCACTTATACAGTTACTACCTTACAAGACACGGCGCACAACACGCATTCACACGGAAGCAAGAAAAGACCCCTCACAGGCAAGGGAGTCAGACTGGGCCCGTGGGCCTAATGCGCGTGGAACCTGGATGAGCGGCCAGGTCCACGAGACCGAAGGTCCTACCCGCGCCCTCGTGGCGAGCCGCAGAATGTCGCTGCACGGCGTTTCGTGGGCACCTGCTGTGTAAGTGGGAAGCGGGGCCCCTTGTCGCACTCTCTCAGCGCGGGGGAAAGGGGGAATTGTTGATGCTCTGGGAGGGAGTATGGCTGGCTTGCTCGAGTCCCGCGACGCGCGACTCAACGCGACCTCGTCGTCCCGGACCGAGCCTCCAGGTCCTCCTCAGCCGATCGCCCTCCGCAGCCGTTCGCCTCCGCAGCCGTCTGCCCCACCTCTGCTTCGAGCTCCGTCTCCGACTCCGCCCCACCGACAACTGCTCGAGCTCCGTCTCCCGAATCTGCCCACCGATCTCGCCAACTCGACTCACTCGCTCGCCTTTTTATCGGCTTCAGGAACCACTATATGCAAATTCTCGGATCCAAACGACCTCAGGGGCGGAGCCACGCTCCGCCGATTGGACGGAGAAAAAGGGGGCGTGTATCATTTCCTGATCCTCAAATTTGCATATGCCGATTTTCGTCAGGCGCGTCTGGAGGCGGGGCCAAGCCGCCCCGCGCTTCCTGATTGGGTGGATCAGATGTGGGCGTGTAGCATTCCTGATCCGAATTCTCTCAGAAACCCGCCATCTGCACTCGCGTCTCCGGGTGTATCGCTGAAGACAGCCCGACGCTCGGCGTCCACAGGTGGTGGCGGAATGGCCGTAGGAGAAGGTGTGAGGGTTTTTCGGCGGTGTCGATGGCCATGGAGCTGCTTGGAATGGCGGTGATGTGAGGTTTGCGGTAGCGAGTGGTGAAGGTGAGTTGTGGCTGCTGGCGTTGTTGTTGTTGTTGTATCAAAACAAAGGTAGAACAGAAAAACGCCTAACTCAAAGGATCGCAGCCCGAATGAATCACATTAATTCCCTCTATACAATGGGTTTGGGCTAACTACACATGTACTTAAGAAATATATCTCCCTACGGGACCTTTATGGTGTAATGCGAATTTCCACAGCCGTAACAGTATGTACCTGATGCTGCAGAACAAGTGACATGTTTACTACATACTAAAAAATGTTCACCTTTTGACCCCCACCATAATATATATATATATATATATATATATATATTCCGTACACTCCTCCTCCCTCCCTTCCCTTCTTTTACTCTCCCATAATATTTTCGTTTTTCATTGGGCTGGTGCTCCTGCCTCTCACCTTTCTTGGCTTCACGCTGTGGAAACCAAGGCATTTAGGATCATTGGTATCTCCCACGGTGAGACCGAGTCTTTGGGCCCCTCACCCTCTCATCGCAGGCAAGGTTGGTGGTCTTTCTGTCGTCTTCCATCTCCTCTCTGGTCTCGCCCCCCCCCCACCAATCCCACACAGTACAGCTACATCACTCTCTACTGATCTTTCAGTCCTCCAAAATGTCTCACTTGTCACTACACAAGGGTCGTCAAACAAACCCATCCGTCGTGTTCCACGGTCAGCCACTGGAAGATCTTCGTCTCTTGAATGTTTCGGCTTCACCCTCAGCCATGACCTCCCCTGGACCAATCGCGTCGTAAAGCCGGCGTCCAAGGCCACCGCGACACTGGGCATCCTCCATCAATCCGTCTTGATTTGGAAAATCAGAAACGACTCACACTCACAGAGTACGAGCCTTCGTCCACAGCTCAGAGTGCTGTCTTCTTTATGGGCCGGTGCTCCAGCATCACATCCGTTCTCCTGCATTCGTGGAACCTAAAGATCTAAAAACCATCGAAATCTCCCGCGATGAGGCCAAAGCACAAGGTCCGTCGTGTTCACATCGCACGCAGGTATTTTATCGCCTCTTGTGGATATTTGCTCCGTCCGTTGCATCAGGTGTCGACACACCTTGTCAACTCGAGCATGCACGCATTGTTCCAGTAACCCCCTCCTCGTGAAAACTTTCGGGATCCAGGCTCACCGGAACGCCTCGAACCCCACTCTTCCGTCTATGGAACCCGCCGCACAGATCCTTCTTTCCCCAGGGCTTCAAGCAGGCAGGGCATCGTGGCCCATGATCTTTATTACCCCCATTAACCCTCCCTACCCCAACCCTGTTGCCGATTTCAGTGTTTCCCCCCTCTTGTCCTTCTTCCTTTCCTGTCCATTTATACCCCAAACCTATATCTTTAACAGGTGTGTGTGTGGGGGGAGGGGGCAGATGGGGGGGGAGGTGGGGATGTGGAGGGGGTGGGGGGTGGGGGAGAGGTGGGTGGAGGTGGAGGTGGATGGAGGGGAAGGTGGAGGGGGATGGGGGGGGGGAGGTGGAGGGGGATGGGGGGAGGTGGAGGGGGATGGGGGATGGGGGGGAGGTGGAGGGGTATGGGGGGGGGGGGAGGTGGAGGGTATGGGGGGGGAGGTGGAGGGGTTGGGGGGAGGTGGAGGGTATGGGGGAGGGTGGAGGGTATGGGGGGAGGTGGAGGGGTATGGGGGGGTTGGAGGGGGATGGGGTGGGGGGAGGTGGAGTGGAGGGGGGGTGGAGGGGGATGGGGGGAGTGGAGGGGGATGGGGGGGTGGAGGGGGTGGGGGGGAGGTGGAGGGGGATGGGGGGGAGGGGATGGGGGGGGGAGGGGATGGGGGGGGAGGGGAGTGGATGGGGAGGAGATGGAGGGGGATGAGGTGGAGGGGGAGATGGGACGGGGATTCACAGGACACGTGACTCAAGGAACAAGAGGTGGTGACCCGAGTTGCTCACCTTCCTGTGGATCAGCTCCAGGACACACAGCGGCAGAACAAGGAGCAGGCAGATCAAGTAAATGGCCGAAACGATCGGGCCGAGCCAGCGGCGCCATGAAGGGCAAGCCATGGACCAAGCAGGACCGGCTGGACCGGAATCAAGAGGGCGATGGATCGGCACAGAGGGAGCGACGATCAAAGGAAAGGCGGGAAACATTGACGTGCACTTCCTCAACAAACTGTCCGTTTCAAGAATTCAATTAAAAACACAAACAATCACTCGGTACCTTCAAACGGGCACAACGCCGACAAATCGTTCTCACATTTAAAGCCTTTGAATGAGAATCCAAGCAGCTTTCACGTTGAGATCCATTTTCTCGCTCATTTGTCGATTCATCTTCGTGATCAGCTGGAAGCGCCCGTAAAATACCCTATGAAGAAGAAGAAGAAGAAGAAGAAGAAGAAGAAGAAGAAGAGAAGAAGAAGAAGAGAAGAGAGGCGATGAGAAGAAGAAGAAGACAGGAGCCCTCAGATGACGTCCAAATCGGCTTTTCCGGTGTAATGCTTATTACGAATCGAGGTTGGAAAATAAATTTTGATAAAGTAAATTCGATTAAGGATATATCAGATATATTAATTTATTCGAGCATAATACGGTAGTCATTAGTTCAAGTTTTACTAGAGCTTCGTAGATCTATTCTGGCTCTAAGCAAGTCCTGCTGAAAATGTATTCTCCGTTCTCTTTGCGTAGAATTTGAGATGTACCTACTTTCATGCTCTTACTTTATTGATATTCCTTTTGTTTTAATTGCTTGCCGAGTTATAACTTCGGTGTCTGTTATGACTTTCTTGACGTTTTACTACTTATTCGTTTTTTGCACGCCATGGCAGTATAGTGCGCAGCAGTTCAGTTTTTTTGTTGTTGTTGTTGTTGTTGTTTTAAGGTGGGTGAGATTTTTTGATTTTTTTTTTTGTTTTTTTTTCTTTAAAGTGGCAAAAGACAAAAATCTTGATCTCCTCCAACTGAGCAAGTTGTAATAATTACCGTGAACTTTGTAAAAGTGCTCGGTGCACATCGATCCCTTGTCGTCGTGATTCGTGAAGCGTCATCGCATCATCGTGACAGGAATGTTGAAGAAGAAAACGACCTGTTTGTTTTTACCGCCGATTCCATGGCGATTTGGACGTCGTGTTATATCTGCGTGCTCGGTGAGACGAGAATGAAACGCGTTTGTATATAAAACATTTGTGGTTTTTTTTTCCTCACAATTCGTCATTAAATATCAGATGGAGACATTCCAAACTGGAAACGTACTGTTTTTAATGACGTCACAAAGGACACAGACGCCAGGAACGAATAACCAATGGAACGTGTTGGATAAGGTGATGTGATGTAATAGACGCTGGGTAAAACGGCGGTATAACTGGAATTTATTTAATTTACTTATTTATACCCCTTCAAACCGTTAATTAAGTTTAATTATACCAGTGCGTGGCCGTACGTGCAAAAAAAAAAAA
>CM068954.1:6017755-6038113 GCA_035128595.1 Eptatretus atami
TTTGTTTGTTACTTGCAAAATCAAAGATTTTTCAAGTATCTTGGTCATTCGGTTTTGTTATTCTGTCTGTTGGCCACAGGTCACAATTTTAAACCGATCTTCACTCAACTTCACCACATGGGAGAGTTTGTCATAAGGAAGAAGCCTATTGTTTTTGAGGTCAAAAGGTCAACAATAGGCCAAAGGTCAACAACTTAGGTGAGGTTTCTAAAATCCTCAATTTTCATCCGATTGACTTGAAATTTGAAGAGGATTTATATTTCAGGTCACTGAATTCAAACAATTATTTTTGAGGTCAACATAAACCAAAAGGTCAACATAGGCCCAAGGTCAACAACTAAGGTTGTATTTCTAAAATCCTCAATTTACATCCGATTGACTTGAAATTTGAAGAGAATAATTTATATTTCAGGTCATTGAATTCAACCAGCCAATTATTTTTGACGTCAACATCGGCCGAATTTATAAAAGTCAATTTTCCTCCGATTGACTTGAAATTTGAAGAAGATTTGCATATTTGGTCACTGAATTCAACCATCAATTATTCTTGAGGTCAAATTTATTTTATGGATTTTGCAAGTATCGTGCTCTGCATGACGTCTTATTATCTTGCCAAAACGAAGTTTTTGCAAGATATGTTAGTCAGCTTGTATGTTTTTTTTTTAATTTGTCTGTAATCACGTATAAAAAATTCTGCAGAGCACAGTTATCATTGGAAATTTTTGTAAACTTCGCATATCAGAGGCCTATAGAGGGTCCCTTCAGTGCATAAAATTTTGAAGGTCAAGGTCAAAGGTCAAGGTCACTTTGTCGCAAATCAGGGGAGTCGACGAAACCCTTATTTTTTTAGTAATTTTGATCGGATCGTCTTCAACTTCATGGGAATATAGTTCATGGTCTGACGCTCGGCTGATTAATTTTTGGTGGCGATTGGCCTTGACCTTCATATGTTTTTTTGTTTGTTTTTTTTTGTCTGTAATCACGTATAAATCACTCTGCAGAGCACAGCTATCATTGGAAATTTTTGTAACTTCGCATATCAGAGGGCCTATAAAGGTCCCTTTCAGCGCATAAAATTTTGAAGGTCAAGGTCACTTTGTCGCAAATCGGGGGAGTCGATGAAACCCTTATTTTTGAGTAATTTTGATCGGATCGTCTTCAAACTTCATGGGAATATAGTTCATGGTCTGGCGCTCAGCTGATTAATTTTTGGTGGCGATTGGCCTTGACCTTCATGGTTAGCGACTAAGGTCAAACATATTTGACCCCAAGGTCAAATTTTCAAGTTTTAGGAACCATATCGTGTAGTACCTCAAATTGAACACCTCGATGAGTGCTTTCTAGATATGTCAAGCTTGAGACATTATGACGTCATTTGGTGACTGTTATGAGGCAAACGCATATTTTTCATGGTTACTCTGTAGAACGATTCTCATCGGAATCTCTCGTAGGCAGATATTCTTCAAGGAGTCGCTTCCTGGTGGATAGCAGCTCTGTTCACCTCAGTGTGACCTTAAAGAAGTCACACGTGGTCACCTTTTGGCAAGATACGGGTCACCCTAAGGGTGACATTGGGTTTTTTTTTTTGTTTGTTTTTTTTTGTCTGTAATCACGTATAAAAAATTCTGCAGAGCACAGTTATCATTGGAAATTTTTGTAACGTCGCATATCAGAGGCCTATAGAGGTCCCTTTCAGCGCATAAAATTTTGAAGGTCAAGGTCATAGGTCAAGGTCACTTTGTCGCAAAACAGGGGAGTCGACGAAACCTTTATTTTTTGAGTAATTTTAATCGAATCGTCTCCAAACTTATGGGAATGTAGTATATGGTCTGGCGCTCAGCTGATTAGTTTTGGTGGCGATTGGCCTTGACCTTCATGGTTAGCGCCTGAGGTCAAACATATTTGACCCCAAGGTCAAATTTTCAATTTTAGGAACCATATCGTGTAGTACCTCAAATTGAACACCTCGATTGAGTGCTTTCTAGATATGTCAAGCTTGAGACATTATGACGTCATTTGGTGACGTTATGAGGCAAACACATATTTTTCATGGTTACCTGCTTAGAACGATTCTCATCGGAATCTCTCGTAGGCAGATATTCCTCAAGGAGTCGCTCCTGGTGGATAGCAGCTTTGTTCACCTCAGTGTGACCTTAAAGAAGTCACACGTGGTCACCTTTTGGCAAGATACGGGTCACCCTAAGGGTGACATTGGTTTATTCTTGTTTGTTTGTTTGTCTGTGTACAGGATATCTCAAAAAGTTGTGGACAGGTTGGGTGTGTGACAAGGATGAGCTGATTAGATTTTGGTGAAGATCCCGATCCGGATCCAACTACTAGAATTTTTAAGTGATTCGTCACCATTGAGAGATAGGCCAAAAACGATGTATAGCACGATATCTCAAAAAGTTGCGGGCGGATTCGGATGAAACTTCTTGGACATGTTGGGTGTGTGGCAAGGACGAATAGATTAGGTTTTGATGAAGATCCAAATCCAGATCTGGATGCGAGAATTATTTAATATTCAAAGTGATTCTTCACCATTGAGAGATAGTGCCAAAAGCGATATATATATCATGATATTTACCTCTGCCGCCGAAGGTGAAGGAGGTTATGCTTTCACCTCTCTCTGTGTGTGTGTTTGTCTGTCTGTGCAGGATATCTCAAAAAGTTGTGCACGGACCCGGATGAAATTTGGTGGGCAGTTTGGGTGTGTGACAAGGACGAACTGATTAGATTTTGGTGAAGATCTGGATCCGGATTCGGATCCGACTACTGGAATTTATAAAGTGATTCTTCACCATTGAATGATTGGGCTCAAAAACGATATACAACATGATATTTCAAAAATGTATTGGGCCAGATATGTTCTCATGGATCAGGCATTAGAGGGTGAAGGTATGCGCTCTACCGAGTGCCCTTCTAGTTTTGTAATGTTATCATGGGTTAATTTATTGATACGTTGGGCGCAGTGATATCCTCGTGGTGAAGACATTGGACTCTGGCATTCCAGAGGTTGTCAGTTCAAATGTACCTGAAGTCGGTAACAATAAGGATTTATCTTCTAAGTTTCTGAAAAGTGAGCCAGCTCAGGAGAATTTCCGTCAGTACTCGATTGTCACTAAAACCCAGATGGCTCATTACTGATCTACAGGGTAGAGGTAATCCTGCCCCAACTGGTCTGGTCTGTTCTTGATGTGTTACCAGTTTACACGTTGGGGTAAACTGTTTATGCACTGGCAACTTTGCCACCTTTCCAAACAATGATTTGCTTACACTAAGTTGTGCTAACCTTAGATACTGGGCTTGGCTGTAGGGGGAATGGATAAAGAAGGTACTTTTCTTCCGTTGAAGGCTCCTCTCCATCCCCTCCTCTCCACCACAATCCTCCTCTCCCACCCACAATTACTTTCACCCAGACTAACTTTTCCAACCACATATGTATAAGTATGTTCATGACCCTTATATTGCAGCAAACGTATGAATATTATCATTTCTTACAAATTCTGTATTTCATCAGTTTACATCCAGCTTTATGTACAGTTCTGACATGTCTTCCTATCTATGTTGACATTTTGTTTTCATCAGGCTTCTCCTGAGATTCTCTTTCTGCATGAGATTGAGGAGCCTGCAGGAGCATGGACTATTCTGCCCATCCTTCCCAGGTGTTGTATTTACTTGGACATTGCTTTGTATATGCACTAAGTTCTTGATAGGTACATTTGATTTGATTTTGATCCACCATACTCTTCCCAGCATTGTTTTCCATTCTCTCTCCTTTTAATTGTTGAGTGCCAAGCAAGGAAGCAGCACGTACCATTTATAAAATTAAGTCTTTGGTATGAATCACCCAGGGTTTGAACCACCAACCTCCCAGACTCAGAGCAGATGCACTGACAATTACACCACAGAGTCTGGTTTATGAGTACATAGACCTTGTAAGAAAAATCAAAAACGAAATGCTGTTACTATGTTTAAATAGCCACTGGCAGTTTTGGTTATCTTAAAAGTGTATTCTGTACACAAAGGTCTTGTTTTTCTAAGGCACCACTAAGTTGCTTAACATTATTTCTTGTGATCCTGGCTGTGAAAACGCAAAGGGCGTTCATTTGCCAAGTTAATAAAGACTAGCAGAGTACCCGCCCTACGGGCGATCTTGTTCCAAGCATGCAACGCATTCTTCTGATGCATACCCTTATTTGGGTGGTGTCAAGGCAACTGACTTTTAGGCAAAAAACTTGGGTTACGGGCATGAAGCAAAAACATACCTACTGCTTATAATTCAAAACACCTCACAGCACTGGAAAACGTCAGCACAGGAATATTGTACTGAAAATGATTGGAGACTTGTAATGCCCTCCCCCACCAGGAGGTGGCACTACATGATACACATTTATTATTATAGAGAGAATTTGCATCCTCCCCCTCACCCTCCCAAGCCCACCAGCAAAGATAATAACACCCCTATACATTAATTGGGGTCATGCTGATCCTCTGTAGCAAGTCTGGACGTAATTGGCTCAGAACTGTAGGATGAGTAGCACAACAAACAAACCCACAAACACCGGTCCGTGAATTATAGTAAGGATTAAGTGCATATTTTCCAAGGTTTTTTTTCTTCTCCAACATGAATGATTGAAGACTCTCGCAGGAGCTTTCTTGTACATGTATCACGTGTAGAACAATAACTTTTGCATAAAGTATAAAGGCATTAGTAGATGATTATAGATGATGAATGAGTCAATCTGGTAGTGCATCCATCGGGACCATACCTGTACAGAGCATCAGTGCCGCCAAAGCAGTCTCCTGGGCTATTGGGCACAATCCTGAATGGGTCGCCACTCTGACACAGGATGCTCAAATGGCTGAATCATCCCAGCAATCTGGTGCTCTTTATTTATTTTTTTATTTTTTTATTTTTTGTCGGCCATAGAAGGATGACAGGCCAAGTCAACCCCACCTGGTATTACTTCAACGGATGAGCGAGATTTGAACTCAGGACCCTAGGATTCCAAGCCCACCACCCGAACCATTAAGTCAACACTTACATAGTAGTAGATGTGGGATTTGAATCTTTGATCTCAGTATTTTGAGTCATGCGCTCAGATTGGAACGTCAAACAGTTGCTTCGCTTGAAAATGCTCATGCCTTGAAATAAGTAGCAATGTTTTAGCTCGTATGTATAAAAGTTTTGGCATTTTATTTTTATCCTACATTATCAACAAAATATGTGGTGGTGAAACATTTATGTGCAATGATTTAAAAAAAAAAACTGTAGAACCTTGATTATATATTCCATATTCCTTCTCAGAAATATCAGATCATGTACCATGCTCCAGTCAGAGCGTCGGTTCTGCCAATGCAGTTTCATGGCTCGGGTTACAATCCAGGACAAGTCGCCACTCTGACACAGGAAGCCAGGGCAGGGATTTGTAATTTGTTTATGGTGCTGGCGATAGCTCGCCTACTCTTCGCAAAGGATACCGTGGGATCTTTAACGTTCACCAACTAATGCCGGCATATGGGACACCCGGCTTAACGTCCATCGGAGGGACGGCACACACGTTGATGAATCTACCTGCCTGTGAAGCACCAGGATGACAGTTTATAGCTGGTTCGCGATTGGAACTCAGGTTAGCTTAGAGGCGAGTGTCTGACGCTCTCGACCATCTTACCAACCCTCTCAGGAATATGGAATCTATATAATTGTTTGAACTTTTTTTTTGGAGATTTTACGAACTTGAAAAACAAACCTTCACTTTATTATTTATGTCATTTTGAGTTTCTTCGAGTTCCTATGACGCGGGGCAGTTGGGAAGGAGTTATGTTCAGATCCTGTGCACACAATGTAAGTTTTTGTCAAGTTTGACTTCATGAAGATAACTAAATTATTATGTCGCCATGCAGGATAGCATCGACTCTTCATGGAAAGCCTGCTTGGCTGTTTTTTTGCACTGAAGAAACTTTGGTGGACCTGAAGCGTCTAGTTCATTTACTTTCTCGATATGACCATCGACAAGTGAGTCTTTAAAATCAGAGGACCATCTCCCTAAATACACTTCATAGTACTCCTTTGTCATTTTCTTTGCTATATGGAGTTGAGGCTTGTGTAGTATCAAAATGGTAAGAGGACTTTTGGGCCAACAAGAGGAGCTAGAGAGGAATAGGTAGACATTGGACTTGTATGCAGAGGGATCTCAAGAATCACTACCACCTTCACTCTTTCATTCCTCTTTTTTTTTCCTGCCTTTGGAAGAAACTCCCACACTCTCTTCAATCCCACTCTTCCCTCCAGGTCTTCAAAACAGCTGTTCACCACCATCTCTTATCTTCCCCATCCAAAACCACGATCTTTCTACCCCCGCTAATCCGCCCCAAACCCTCCTCCTTCAAATTCCCTGCTTTCCTTCCTGAAAGTCCCTGTAATGTCCATCTTGTATACCCATGTACCCCACCCCATCCCTCTCCTTCCACAGATCTCCTAATGTCTCCGTTCCACGCTGTTTTTTCCTTCCCCCTCCCACCCCTCTCGTCTCCTGCTCCCCTTGTGTTATCCTGAACGAGCGCTCATACGAACCTCGACAGTGTATCGACAGTGTATCCTGAAAGAAAAAATTGGGCTTATCAGTTTGCGTTTTTTTTTGTTGTGTTGTATTCATGATCGAGGCTCATGGAAGAGCTGGAGCAGAATGGAAGGGAACATGACGTCGTGTTGAGCTGCGATTTTGAAGATGGACATATAATTCCAAGTGAGTGTGAGGTTGGAACATTGGAAGGTTAGCAAAGAGAGATAAATATTTGTGTCTTGCTCAGGACAAATAGTTTCATTTGTAACCTCTTTTACAATTTAACTCTTAATACTCCAGCAATTGTGAGGTAAATAACAATAAAAGTGATTGCAATGGGAGATTAAAGAAATTTCTTCATTTTCATGCAAGCCAGTTGTTTGGTTGGACTTACAGGATACCTCGGTGGTGGCGTACTCACATTTGAGCTCTCTGGTCCTGGTTAAATTCCTGACCAAACTCTAAACTTATCATGTTTTTTTTTACAGGCATAACATCCCATCAATGAGTGTGTTGTCTCTCAGAGTAGGCCACGTGTTGGTACTGGTCCTCGAGCCATATTGCTGCTCTAACCTTCAAGGGCATTGCATCAAGGAGACAGTCTGAACACATTTTCAAGGACACACTTTCAGAAATTATGCAAGCAGCTGCTCGATGCCACATGCATGAAGTTGTTGGTTTGGGAAAAAAGTTAGTTAGTGTTATTAGGCAGGGATTATTCAATAAAAAAAATTTGTGAATCTTATTTTTAAAATAATTTTTTTAAATGTTTTATCGGAGATGGGGATAAAAGAATTGAGCGATAATTTTTGAAGTTTCGACTCTGTGGGTGAGACTAACCTTTTTAGTAAAATTGCCTTTCGTTTTGTTTGACGAATGGATATTATAGAATCCACTGATTTTTCTTCTTCTTCCTTTTGATAGGAATGGTTTCTTGGGCACCCATTGCACGATGAAGAAGCCACTATCATCCATCACTTTGCCTTCCATGAAGGTTCAACTTCCTTCTTGTACCCCGACTTTGAAGCTGGCTGGGCACTCAGCCGTGTCCTGGTTGACAGGTCGGTTCATTCCCCCTGATTGAGAAACGGATAAATTTCTTCATATTCTTTCGAGTCAAAACTCTTTGTCATGGCAGCAGCACCATGGCTGAGAACGTTAATCTTTACAAATGTCCCGATTCGGTGCTGTCATGTATAAAAGTTTGACTCTGATTTAATAAATCACCATTATTCATGCCAGGATAAGTTTAATATGTCATATCAATGTGCACTGGAGAGTGGTAATGGATTAGATGTATAATGGTGCTGTGTGAGCTCAGCTGACAGAGAGCGTTGTTGCTTTGTGAGGCAAAGTTCTGGCAAAATGTGCATGTGCCAGGCTTTCTGATTGTGGATCCGATGGTTTGCATCGTTAATTGTACATCAGGTTCGAGTTCTTACACACGTAGACAAATTATGTGCAGAAAAGTTTTTAGTAGTATGGACAGTGGCATGACCAGGGCCAAAGCCTGACATTTAGGATGGTAGTAAGGTAGGGAAGGGTCTTTCACCCATAATGTAGTTAACGCACGGAATTGTTTCTCTGCAAAGGTCATGGCAGCAGAAACAGTAAATAGGTTTAAATGTTGTGGAAACTTTTACCGTCATGGAAACTGATTTAATTTCCCCAGTTTTCGCATCATTGTTATCACATTTGTTTTTATCCCGTAGACTTTCCAAGAAGTGGGACTTGACCTCTCATGATTTAGACTTCACAATTGACTTGAAGCATGAGGTATGCAGTGAAGCGGATTACACGACCATCGAGAATGCAAACATGAAGTACCACGATGGAATTTTTTACAAACCATCCACACATTGGGAGAAGTTTTCCTTCTGCTCCCTTCCTGTACATTCTCTTTCTTTCCTTTCTAATCTCTCCATTTTTATTTTTTATTATGCCTCCGCTGACGAAGTCGCCGGAGGAATTGTGTTTTTGGGTCGTCCGTATGTCCGTCCGTATACACAGACGTACCTACGTACTTCCGTTCCTGCTAATTTTCTCTGTTTTCTGTGCAACTGCTTATCCGATTGACACACAATTTTTTTTACCATAGGTGCGACTACTCATGTAGAATGTTTTAATGATAATTACAACATCATCGGTCATGTGGTGAGGCAGCCATGTTCAAAAAAAGGAAAAACTTTTGGACCTCTGTATCTGCAAAACTGCTCCATGGAAAAAAATTGAAACTTGGCACATGTCAAGTAATCCTGGGAAATAAGTGTGACTTTTTGTTGATGATGTCATGGGATGCTTTGTTATGACGTCATAATTGCATTTGTCGAACACTTTATCCAATCGGTATGAAAATGTTTGAGGGTCATCCAGGGCAAAATTTTATGGGGGGAAAAAAATTGATGACGTCATCAGTCATGTGGTTCAGCGCAACCTTTTTTCTTTTTTTTTTGACATATAAGCCTTCAACAATAATGTGGGCAGAGGCATATCTGTCGACGTCGAACAGTGCCGTTCTAGTTGACCTTAATTCTTTTCCTTCCTTTTGAACTCAGTACTCCTCCCTCTTTCCTGTATTCCCCTCTTCCTTGATTTTCTCAAATGACTTATTTTCTTCAGTTGACCCTCTTGATCCCTGGAATTTGATGCAGTGTAATTCAATCGGACAGTAATTACAGTTCTTTCTGATTGTTTACACACATTTCCTGAAATGATACTGTACCTCATTTCTCAAAACTATAAACACAAAACAGTCAACCGTTTCTGCAAAACTTCAGAAATTTCTGTCAAAATGTAACACTGAGTTCAAAACCCTGTTTTCTCCCCTCAAAATGATATTTTGCATCCAAATCATACACACAAGCCATCAAGTGAATAGACCTCACTCCATCCATCCATTGGGACCATACTCTGTACAGAGCGTCGGTGATACCGTAGCAGTCTCCTGGGCTATTGGGCACAATCCTGGACAGGTCGCCACTCCGACGCAGGATACTCGAATGGCTCAATCATCACAGCAAGCTGGTACTCATTTTGCCGACCTCGGAAGGATGACAGGCTGAGTCAACCCCACCTGGTATTAATTCAACAGCCGGGCAGGATTTCAACTCAGGACCCTTGGATCCCAAGCCCACCACCCTAAGATAGACCTTACTGAATACCAATTACACACCTGTGTGATCAATGAAAGGCACTATTATGAAAATCTTTAGGATACCAGTATGCTTTTGCTTTTTCTGCGTTGTAATGTACAACCTACGTATAGTAGCCCGTTGTTCCAAATTATTACAGAGTATACAGGCTACTCAAATGTAAAAGAACGCACAAACACAGTGAGATTGATTTTGTTGTTTTAATTTTATTTTTCCAATTACAGTACTGCAGGCAGGATGTAACGTAAAACAAAAAGAAACGGCAGAAAAATAATATACAGTCCTGGGAGACGAGTAAAAAAACACAAAACAAATGTTAAACTTCAATTACTAAAGAAAACTGTTTCTGCTCTTGATCAGGCCAGAGACTTTCATCGACATCACAAGCAATGTTCTCCCTGGTCAAGCAGTGGGGGAAATATTTTCTGGCATGATGCATTCACCCCTGGCATGACTGCCGGGATATCCCACATGCCTCCTCCATTGCTTGGAGTAGGGGCACATGTTCGTGGGGGGGGGTAGGTCTGCACCTTCCACCGCCATGCTAGAAAAACTCTCCATTGGGTATGTCACAGTAAATGACAGTAAAGTAGAGGTAAATTTCTCAATTTCTACTTACCTATTCTTATTTCTGAATGTCTGGATGACAGAGGAACAGTGAAGGGCTCAAATTCGGCTGAACTCTGTGCCCAGCCACCTCAGGGTCAAACCACATGGTCAATCAAAGTCGACCCGATCTCTGAGATATTTACCCTCCTTGCCTCTTCCTCCTCCTCATTCTCAACCTTCCTAATGTACGGCAGTACTCCAGGGGCCTCTCTCTCTGCCTCTTGCTACAGTGTTGTCAGTCATTGTTCTCCAACACAGGCGAGCTCACCTGTAGGCGTTTTATTTGTGTTAAATCTCTGATTGCTGATTGAATAATTAAAGCAACTAGTGCTTCACCCGTGAGGAGTGAGTGTGTTCAATCGATAACTGAAGTTTAGTATTTTGAATGGCAGTGTTTTCCATGTGAACACAAGACATTTCCTTTTGAGGATTGTGCCAAATGAGGACAATTGTGTGAAGTGTTTTGGAAAATGCTTAAATGAGACTGAAAGTTGTGTGAAAGCGAGCAAAATGTGCTTATAGTTTTGAAGAAATTGTCTTTCTTTTTGCACAGGAACTCAAAGTTTTCCTCATTTGGTTCATAGCACCAGTTCCAGTGTGTAAACAATCGAGAAAAACACTCTAACTGATTAGCTTTCTGGTTTGTTGGAGCTGACAAAATTTGTTTCTCGTCTGCCTCCCAAGTAAAATTCTGCAATTAAGGAAGAACGTTTTCTCACTTTTGGCCCATGTAGCCTCTCGAGGGTGCATCATCAATGGAACAAAGAAAAGATCAGGTCTGGCTCCCTGAACATATTTCAGGAATTCAACATGGTCTGGCATCCTGCTCTGCTTGCCAAACTCACTGCCTGTGGCATTCAAGGTCGCCGTCATGCCTGGCTTTCTGAATTGTCAACTCATCACACTATCAACGGAACCCTTTCCTCTCTTCGACTACTGCAGGCTGGAGTGCCCCAAGGCAGTATCTTGGACCCAGCCTCATTCTTCATCTACATAAATGACCTCTCCAATGCTCTGGAGTCCCGTCATTACCATTCATTTTGTGGGTGACCCCCGATTGTGCTGTACAGTACTCCTCTCCCATGATCAGCAGACAACAGCTTTGGCACTCTCCGCTAATCTGGAATTGATTATATTTTGGTCTGATAAATGGAACATGTCTGTCAATGCAAGCAAAGCTCACAGGTTCCCTTGTCTTTCCAGGAGGATAATCAAATTAATCCACCTATCTATTTCCATGGTCAGGTCAGATCAGGTATGGGAGCATGCGCCGGAGCAGTGCGTCGTTGCATCCACTTTTTGGTGGTACTCAGGGGCCTTAATCTGGCCATCCCCAGGCAGATGCCTGGCCCATCCCCATCTCCTTGAGAGGCAGATCAATCTGTGCAACCAGTAGGCACGTGGTCGGCCCATTGGCCTCTTCCACTCACGAAACTCCCTCACTGAGAGAATCTTGTGAGCAGGATCAATGGCAGGAAAACGAGCCACATGTCCATACAGCTGCAGCGGATGCTCACTGACAATGCAGGTAACAAATCTCATTTGAGTCTCTCTCAGCAACCACTCGTTGGACACAAAATCCGACCAACGACAGCCAAGAATTCTCCGAAGAGACCTGGTACCAAAGGAATTAAGTCTCTGTCTCATATCCTTGGTCAGATTTGAAGTCTCACATCCGTAGAGCAAGACTGAAAGCACCAAGGACCTGAAGACTCGGACTTTCATCCTCCTGCACAGGTACTGACAGCGCCACACCCCATGATCCTGTGAACTATGACTCCCCAGGCCTGCCTATTGACCTCTGGCTCACAGCCAGCACAGACATGAATATCACTGCCAAGGTAAGTTAATCTCTCCATGACCTCAACATCCTAACCACAAACAGGTACAGACAAGATAGCAGCATCCAAGATGTCATTGAAAGCCTGGATCGTAGTTTTGTCCCAGGAAACCCATAATCTCAGCGGCTTCCGACTCCTCTTTCAGCATCTAAAGGCCCCAAAAAGGACATCTAGGGTCTCCGCAAGATGACTGCATCATCTGCAAAATCAAGGTCAGAGATTTTGACATTCCCAAACGATGCACCGCAGCATGAGCTCTCCAACATCCTCCCGAGAATTCAGTCCATACAAGCACTGAAAAGTGTGGGGGCCAATATACACCTCTGACGAGCTCCAGTAACAACTGGAAATAAGTCTGAGATGGTATCACCACATCTCACAGCACTTTCAGTTCCAGAGTATAGTTCAGACATCAGATTTTGGTGGCACCCACAAAGATCAAGAATCCTCCAGAGGACATCCTGATTCACTGAATCGAACACTTTGCAGAGGTCAACAAAGGCTGCAAGCAGCCCCTGCTGAAACTCTCGTCTACGTTTGGTGAGGACTCGAAGGGCAACGATACGGTCAATTGTTGACCTTTTTTCGTTTTTTTTTTTGTAAAACCTGACTGCTCTGGGAACTAGTGCTCAAGCAGATGGAGACAAACCCTGTCAATAATTATCCGAGCAAAGACCTTGCCAGGCACTGAGAGCAGTGTCACCTTTGGTAGTTGTTGCAGTCCTGGCGATCACCTTTCCCTTTCCACAGAGGGACAACAAGGCCCCTCTTCCAGTCAGTTGGGATGATGCCTGTGTTTCAGCAGAGCACAGAACTGCATGCAACGACCTGAGTACAGCATTTCCACCAGCATTGAGAAATTCAGCATGATGCCACAGATCCCAATAGCTTTACCCAATTTCAACCGGTTCACCGCAGCCTGTGTTTCCATAAACGAAGGTGGGTCACAGTTGATTGGAGCGTCAGCAATAGGGATAGTACACCCCTGACATCCAACTCAACATCTGGTGGATCAGCATGGTACAGCCGCCAAAAGTAACCGGCCCAGCGGGCCTTCACTTCGGACTCTCTGTCAAGAGCCCACCATCCTCCGCTCTGATTGCAGTACACTGCGGATGGGTTTGGAGAAACGCAATGTGCGAATTCCCCTGTAAGCAGGACGAGAATCAGTTGACCAGAGGTGATGCTCTACCCCTCACATATTCTTCGCACATAGGCCTCCTTGTCCACCCTCAGCGCACGTACAGTTTTACGGCTCAACTCCCTGTATGGCTCAGCTCTGCCATTGAGCCTGGCCCTGTAATTCTGTTCAATGATATCCAGTGTCCCTTGAAAGACAAAATTCTTCTTTGCCCTGTGGTGAGTTCCAAGACATCCCACGGCAAAGTCAAGGATGGTGGTCTTGAAGGCACTCCACAACTTTTCAGGATTCCCAAAGCACCCAGACCCCCCAAATACCCACTCGGCCTGTTCGCAAACTCCTCTGCTACCTGCTCATCCTTGAGCTTGCCAACATCCAGCCTAGGCTGGGATGGTACCATTCTCCACATTTAAGTTGCAACTTCAGAGTTGCTA
This sequence comes from Eptatretus atami, assembly GCA_035128595.1. Lineage (NCBI taxonomy): Eukaryota > Metazoa > Chordata > Myxini > Myxiniformes > Myxinidae > Eptatretus > Eptatretus atami. Next base: position 6,031,499 of record CM068954.1, read on the forward strand.
CCACAAGCCTGTGGTCGGTATTGAAGAACTGAGCACTCTGGTGGACCCTGCAGTTCTGGATCATCCTCCAGCGGCATTCAATGAGCACAGTCAATCTCCTTTGCCGCACCACCAGTGTTGGAATATCAAGTGGCAGCGTTGAGCCTGTGGGTGCTGAAACCATGAACCAGCCACCCTCAGTCCATGACTTCTTGCAAAGTCAAGGAACTTGGTGCTATTCTTGTTCACATTTCCAGACCCATGGGGACCAACACGTGTCTCATAACCATCCTTATCAGTTCCAGTCGATGCATTATCATCCCCCAAGACGAGAGGAGTATCTCGCCTGGGGCACTGATCAACCACAGACTCTCGAGCACGGCATGGAATGCTTCCTTCACGGTGAGATCGCTCACCTCAGTCGGGGCATACACAGAGACCAGGGAAACGACACCCAAGGAGTGATGAATGCTTCGTCTCTTTGCTCGTTGACCGGTGTTACCTCAATTTTCATTGGAGTCAGTTTATTTGACACAGCTACAGCAACTCCTTGGGCATGGTAACCATCAGAGCGACCAGATCAACAGTAGGTGCACCCACCCGCCATGATCTCGCCACTATCCGGTCTCCGAACCTCAAAAAGTGCTGCAATGCAGATGTTCAACACTTGAGCTCAGGTGATAACAGAGACAGGTGATTATCCTCTCTTTGGGATCGACATTCCAGGCACCACCTGAAGGACTGCCTCAGGTTAACCCAAGGAGACTGCCGTCTGGTGGACAACACCTCAGCACCACGCCGACACACTCTCCTGCAATCTGACCCAGGAATGTTACCCGTGGTTTCTCTCCTATCATCAAAGATTGGGGGTCCCGAAGGCTTTGCCCCATCCCGTCATCTGGTGAGCTTCCCTGCAGAGGGAAGCTGGACAGTTGGATCTCCCACTGAGTGGGTTTTCAATTCTCTTTGCATTTTTCTTGTGTTTTGCAGAGTGAAGGGTTTTTCGGTGGCTGGAGTGCAATCCTGCACCAACCTCCTTACAAAAAGGAAAAGTAACGCAACTGCAGGAGGATGTCCGCAGACGCAGTTGTGCAGTTGATATGGATGGCTGTTGGCTCACAGGACCCCCTCTACCCTTTTGACAGGTTTTGTTTTTATCCTGCTGGGTGTCCATGTCATACACCCTCACCAGTAACCTGGTGGGGGAGACGGTTTAGTCGCCAACAACCCGACCATGAAACATGTTAGTGCAGGTTTTCAAGGTACCTGTAGCAAGACACAGATCTAATCTGGCCTGACCTGACAAAAATGGTCAGCCACTGTAAAGGTTCAGTCTCTTTAATGTCTCAGCCACACCATCTGCAATGACCTTTTCTGGGTTGATCATATGGCGCAGCTTTTCTCCAAAGGCAGCTGCAGACGAAGCATATTCCATCATTCCTTGAAAAATCAGAATGCCTCACAGGCTACAAGGCTTTACCCCTCACTGAATGGAGTTTTGCCCTCTCCTGTAGGCTTTACTTCCAGAATTACATCTGTCTCTCTTGGATTCTGTTGAATCTCAATTCTAAAACCTTCATCACCTATAGCATCTCCCTCAAATGAGGCTGAAACACAAGGTCTGTTGCTCTTCCATCATAGACAGATCAGTGGCCTCTCCACCAGTCCAGCTCACACTACTCTCTCAACCCTACGACCCTCCACAACTCATCAAGGGCACACACATTCTTCCAGTAAACACACTCGTGGTTCATCTCACAATCTGGCATTTCGCTCACTTCCACTCTTTTGTTCCACTTCTCTTCTGTCTGTCAAACTGCCTTCCATCGGAGACTGTTCAATTAAACTCTTTCTTCCAGAGCTTCAGAAAGTGAGACAACTTCATGTCATCCCCCACCTTGATTCCATGGAAACCAAGGCCTTCAACATCATTGTAATCTCCCACGTTGTAGGTTAGTCAGTGGGTCTATCACATTGCAATTGCAACAGGTCTGTGGGCTTTGTCTTCTACCGCCTCCTTTCTGGTCTTGCATCCTCTGCTCTTTCCGTGCTTTGCACCGCACCCCCCCCCCCTTTAACACCCCACCCCAACCCACCAAGAGCCCACATCCTTCCAACACAAATACCCAATTCATTTCCTTTGAAGACACTTTGTGCTGGCAGCAGCTGTTTTATTGGCATGGGAAATTGAGGCTTCCTTTTCCACTCCTGATAGAAATAAAATTTGTCGACAAACATAAGAAATTTTTTTAAAAAACATTTCTATTCTGCAGCACTTTTATTTTCTCAAATCCTAAAAATGAGGAAGGGGCATTGACATCACAAAGCACGTAAGAAAATCCATCGTTATGGAAGGAATTCGGTCGAGACCAACATTTTAGCCTTTTAAAGGAACACCCATTCATTACCTGTTCAATACAGCCTCGTGTTGGCTTAGCGGTGGGGTGGCTGACTTGGGATCCCAGGTCCAGGTATCCGCTGAATTAACATCAGGTGGGGTTGACTCAGCCTGTCATCCTTCCGAGCTTGGCGAAATGAGTACCAGTGTACTGGTAATAGGGACACGCATCAGCGGCATAGTCGCGTCCCTAACCAATGTTGCAACCAGCAGCCACAAGGCTGCATTCAAAGGAAAGAGACCTGTTCATTGTGCGAGACTTGTTGCTCTGAAAGGTTATGGATCATGTACTTTTCGGTACTTTTAACAGAAACAGCTATATTGCATTTCCTTGACATATTGTCATTTTGTCTTTCAATATGTTTGAATCCAGCAAGTTCATGCATAATTACCTCTGCCACCGAAGGTGAAGGAGGTCACGTTTTCACCCCCTTTCTGTGTGTTTGTTACTTGCAAAATCGAAGAATTTTCAAGTATATTGGTCAGTCGAGTTTGTTATTCTGTCTGTGTGTTTGTTACTTACGAAATCTTTAGATTTCGTAAGTATATTGATGACTTCCGTCATCTGTTTGTGTGTTTGTTTGTGTGTGTTTTTGTTGTTTGTAGGCACGATAACTCGAGAACGGAAGAAGCTACCAATGTCAAATTACACCACGTGATTCAGGAGGGTGATGGCTAGTGCTGATTAGATTTTGGTCAAATCGGTCAAAGGTCAAGGTCACAGTGAGGTCAAACATTCGATTTTGATGGTTTGGTACAGATCAATCGTAGAAACTTCTGGTTTGCGTCGCTACCTTCTCTAGAGAACAGCTTTTATTAGACAAGGTCAGAGGTCAAGTTGACGATTTCGTAAGTACCAGTCTTATGACTGCTTGTCTGTTTGTCCGTCTGTCGTCGACAGTCACAATTTTAAACCGATCTTCACGAAACCACCACATGGAAAGTTTGTCATAAGGAAGAAGCCTATTGTTTTTGAGGTCAAAAGGTCAAAATGGGCTCAAGGACAGCAACTTTAGTGAGATTTCTAAAATCCTCAATTGTCATCCGATTGACTTGAATTTGAAGAAGATTTATATTTCAGATCCTTAAATTCAACCACAATTATTTTTGAGGTAAACATTGACCAAAAGGTCAACATAGTCCAAAGGTCAACAACTAAAGGGTATTTCTAAAATCCTCAATTTTCATCCGATTGACTTGAAATTTGAAGAGGATTTATATTTCAGATCACTGAATTCAACCTACCAATTATTTTTGAGGTCAACATAGGCCAAAGGGACATCATCGGCCAGATTGCTAAAATTGTTAATTTTCAACCAATTGACTTGAAATTTGAAGAGTTACATATTTGGTCACTGAATTCAACCACCAATTATTTTTGAGGTCAAATTTGTTTTATGGATTTTGCAAGTATAGTGTTCTGCATGACGTCGTTTTCTTGTTTGTTTGTTACTTACGAAATCTAAAGATTTCGTAAGTATATTGATGACTTCCGTCCTTGTTTGTGTGTTTTTTGTTTTGTGTTTGTTTGTGTGTGTGTTTGTTTGCAGGCACGATAACTCGAGAACGGAAGAAGCTACCAATGTCAAATTACACCACGTGATTCAGGAGGGCGATGGCTAGCGCTGATTAGATTTTGGTCAAAATCGGTCAAAGGTCAAGGTCACAGTGAGGTCAAACATAATTCCGTAAATTCATGTGGAGAAATGGAGTATTTTTGCTTCGCTCGACGTTACGAGTTCGTTTTAACTTTGATTTTAATTTTGTCTTCGGTTTTTGCGATCGCTTAGGACGCTTAACACTCGTTGTCGAAATTCTGGTAAAAATCGGATGTTTTGGAGACGTTTTAAGATTGTATAAAAAATATTTCACTCGCCGCGTCACGGCTCGTCATGTGGTGCAGCGCGCTCGAGCAGAGGCGTCGTTGATCACGTAAAGGTTTTGCGTGTGCGCGCTGACGGTGTTTTCGATAAAGATGGTGTTTAAAAGTCATTTTTTATCCCAATAAAGGTTATCGTCGCATGCCTGACTCGCTAAGCCGTCAAATTATGTAAAGATTGTTGGTGATGGCCGAATATTACGGTTTTGTGACTTTGATAAAATAATATTAAATAATTGCGTGGAGAAATGGAGATTTTTGCTTCGGTCGACGTTACGAGTTCGTTTTAACTCGGATCGCAATTCTGTTTTCACTTTTGGTAATGGCTAAGTATGCTTAACACTTGGTTGTCGAAATTCTGGTAAAAATCGGATGTTTTATGAGATTTATGTCGGGTGTCGTATCTGAGGCTAAACTGAAGATTATACTAATGAGGGGGATTGTAACACACGGCATTATGCGCTCGTTTTAAAGTCAATTTCAATCCTGTCTTCAATTTTGGTAATGGCTAAGTATGCTTAACACTCGGTTGTCGAAATTCTGGTAAAAATCGGATGTTTTATGAGAGGTTTGGTACAGAATCATCGTAGAAACTTCTGGTTTGCGTCGCTACCTTCTCTAGAGACAGCTTTTATTAGACAAGGTCAGAGGTCAAGTTGACGATTTCGTAAGTACCAGTCAATGACTGCTTGTTTGTTTGTTTGTCTGTTTGTTTGTCTGTCTGTGTGCAGGATATCTTAAATAGTTGTGGACGGATCCGGGTGAAATTTGGTGGGCAAGTTTGGTGTGTGACAAAAAGTTGTGGACGGATATGGATGAAATTTGGTGGGCAGGTTTGGTGCGTGACAAGGATCAACATATACTATTTTGGTGAAGATCCGGATCAGGGTCCGACTACTAGAATTTTTAAAGTGATTCTTCACCATTCAGAGATTGGGCTAAAAAAAGGATATATAGCACGATATCTCAAAAAGTTGTGGACGGATTCGGATGAAACTTGGTAGACAGGTTTGGGTGTGTAACCCCAACAAATTGATTAGATTTTGGTGAAGATCTGAATCCAGATCTGGATACTAGAGTTATTTAATCTATAAAGTCATTCTTCACCGTTGAGAGATAGGGCCAAAAACGATATATAGCATGATATTTCACAAATGTATTGGGCACGATATGTTCTCGTGGATCACGCATTACGTGGCAGAGGTACGTGCTCTACCGAGTGCCCTTCGAGTTAAAATGACGTTTACCTGTTTTCAGGTTGCCCTTTATATCTGGGATGGTGGCAAAGGCATCAAACTGACTGCAGTGCCTCAATTTTGTACATTGAATGAGACCGGAAAAGGATGTGCCACAGCTGTGAACACCACCTTCCCGACTTGCGTATGTTGTACTTTTTTGTTTAACTAAACATGCATTGCTCAAGGGGGTTATGTTGGAGTCAGTTAGCTCTTCTTTTTGCCTCTAAATTAATCGATATAAAATGTGTTTTCTTTTTAAACACCCACCTCCCAATCCTGCTCCCCACTGACACTATGATGGTAGAAACCCAACCTTTACCGTTTCATGTTGCACATGTGCTGTGCTGAATTATTTCATTAATTTCTGCCTTTATTGCCCTCCATCCTCACTGACATAATTTGTATTAATATTGAAGAACTTGTGGTGTTCCTCTCCTTCTAGAATCTATATATAAAAGCTTCTGAACATATAGGTCACCATTGCAGCATTATTTTTTTCAGGCTATGTAGCTCTTTCAATCACCTGCCACAAAAAATGGACAGCAAATAATGATCAAAATGGTCTTTGCAGGAAATTCTCTAACTTATGTCTTGCACCTATCGTCAGCAGGTACCACGATGATCAGCTCTATCATTACCCAATATGGCTGCAGATGGGTGATGACATCAATGATGGGATTAACTTTCAGTTTTAACATCATTGTGTGATTTACCTGCATTTTTTTTTGCTTGTTAGGGAAAACCTGTACCTGTTGAAGACATATTCTTTGCAGTGAAGACATGCAAGAAATTCCACCATGACAGAGGTAATGTTACATTGTCAATTCCTCCATGAGATGACCGTATCAGTTTTGTGTTTATTACCTCTGCCACCGAAGGTGAAGGAGGTTATGTTTTCACCTCTTTCTGTCTGTTTGTGTACAGGATATCTTAAAAAGTGGTGGACGGATCTGGATGAAATTTTGTGGACAGGTTGGGTGTGCGACAAGGACAAACTGATGAGATTTTGTTGAAGATCTGGATCCGGATCCGACGACTAGAATTTTTAAAGTGATTCTTCACTATTGAGAGGGACAAAATGATACTTCACACGATATCTCAAAAAGTTGTGGACGGATTCG
>CM068954.1:6054903-6067839 GCA_035128595.1 Eptatretus atami
TAAATTCGGATTTGGACAAGATTCTCCCATGGGCAAAATGTAATCAAGTTAAAGTTTAATGGTTCAAAAACTCAATTTCTTCCCATCTCTCTCTAAAACTCCTTCTCAAGCTCCCAATCTCCTTTGAAAGCTCCACAATTACCACCATGTTGATACAAAAACCTACTTGTATTACTCTAAATCAAATTTATCCTGAATCCACACAGGACTCAAAATAGCTTAAGTCTGCCTCGAAGAAATTAGGCAGCCTGTTCAAAGTCGAAGATTCTTGCTTCCTCTGAACAGTTGCTCCAACTATATAAAGGATTGATTCGTCCTTGTATAGAGTACTGCTCTCAGCATCTGGGGAGTTCCAGCTCCCAACATACTTTACTGGACAGAATAATTGAAAAATTCAAAGGGTTATTGACTTGTCAACTCACCAATGTGACCTCAAAATTTGACCCGCTCAAATTACGCCGCCATAATCGGCTGTCTTTCTCTTTTTTTTTCTAAATTTTTTCCCGATATTACTTTTGGTTTCTGCTCACAAGAACTTGCTGTTTGTGTACCTCCCACCATTAGCGAGACCAAGGAATACTCGACAAGCCACTAATCACGTGATTATTGTGTGCCATTGAGCAGTTCAAAGGGTGGGCCGTGACGGATGTTCGTTTCTTCCCCTCACTGCCAAACTCTGGAACTCTTTTACTTCTCACATCTTCCCAAAACACTTATGACCTCTCCCCTATTTCAAAAAGCAGATTTTTATTACTTTCTCAAAAACTCTTAGGTCGATTCTCTCTTTCCTTACTTTCTATTCATGCAGTTATTTTATTTAAGGCTTGGCCTAAATGAGGACTATTCAGTCCGTGCCTGTAGCCTTCAACATTAAAAAAAAAAAAAAACATTTTAAATCGACAAGTCTGGGAGACGGCGGATGGTTCACGAGCAATGTACACGGTTCCCCTTTTATTTTTTGACCTTCGAGGGGACGCCACGGGCAAACTGACGGGAATCGGGAAAAACGTAAATGATTGAAGTTGTAGTACTCGAAGAGCACTACTTGCATACCAACTTGTCATTGAAACAGTTGAAAATCCTACACGAGCTCATGCCCAATTTATTGATTTTTTTGACATTTTCTGAAAGTTCGTGACCTTGTGGACCTTCCTTGGGACGAAAATGGAAAAATTTGAGCTCTGTGGCGGTATTAGCAGGTGCCATTGGGCTAACCAAATACCGAAACCCCAGCAGATTCGACAAACCCCCTTCGGAAGTGCAACTTGAAACCGGCTACCCCCTAAAAACACAGTTTTGGGCGTGGACTCCGCCCATAATGGGCGCAAGCACGCCCATTTCTCAGGAAAAACAACTAGGATCATGATACAAACCTCGCACCCTAATTTTATCAAGATCGATCAAAACCCACGGAGCTATGGCTCGGGAACAGACAGACGACAGGACACCCATAACGAATATAGTGGCACTTACTGGACTCGTGAACCAAAAATATCTGCTTTCCGGTACTTTAAAAGATAATTTCACATTTTGTTTTTTTAAAAAATAACAATAGTCTCAAATGTTTAACAGATTAAAACACCATGATATTGTTTGTCACTTTTCTACAAGATCGAATGACCATGACTTTCAATTTGGAGAGAATGCTTGAAGTGATTTTTGTTCTTTTTTTGCCAATTTTGGCCAGATGCTTTCCTAGGGTTATATAAGTTTCCACATTGTATCCTCTATGCTATACATAATAACCACTATAAGTTTTTTATTCAACCTGGAACCTTGTTTCTGAGTTTGACCCCCTTATATGTTTGCTTGAATGTAAAGAAGCATTCCCATGCGTATCCTGAAAGTGGCCATGTTGTTTTGCCCATTTCCATCATGCTAAGGGTGACATCATACAACTGGAAAAAAGGATTCCAGGTTTTATTGCAGAAAAATTGTCCAAAATCTGAAATAATTTACGAATTAACCTACTGAGCGTCAGTACCGTTATAAGAAGATGCCCACATAGTCTGGCTAGATCCAATCAGGTTTAAGCAGGACGACAGAACGCACTCGGTCAAGGTGGAGACTTGACACCCGATCGCCCGAGAGCGCCCTTTGTATGTACTTCATTACAACAAGTCCAGACTGGTGAGATCCAAATGCTTCACTCATCATTATCATTTTAATACAGTTATATAAAATGACAAGCAGAGAAAATAGATCTTTAAGGGTCTGCCAATTTTGGTTGTTGTCATGGTTTTATAGTGTTTTGAAATGTTAGAAGAAAAACCATTTTGCTATATGCTTACAGGTGGTGATTGTATTGCTCGAGAAATTCTCTGAAACCTCACATTAATGTATTGAGTTACACTTCTTCTTAAGCATTATTGATGAATACTTTCCAGTTCAATTATAAGAATATACTTTTAGATATTATTTTACAATTTCACGAGAAAGACCTCGCTATTGTTCCTTGAGACAATAATCTCTCATTGTTATTACCCCCCACACGCTTTTGAAAAGAATGCTGAGAATTATAACATGTCCTTCCGTCACACTTTCTGCCTAAATGGTTGTGCAGAATTTCACCCAAACTTAGTTATGATCACCACATGGCAAGAAGATGCGATAGCAGTGTTCATTTTTGCCCTGCCCCATGGTGTGGGGTCAAAAGGTCAAATCGTAAAATATGCAATTATGGCGCATTTAAAACATTTTTTTAATGAAACTTTGGCAGTATATGGTAATCAACATGGGGGTGATGCATAAATATGTCACGATTTTTTTGGATTTTGACCCCCAGTTCATGCACAGGGTGGTGAGACTTTAGGACAGTAGGGGCGAGAAATTTTAACTCAAAATTTGATATTGGGTCATTCCTGATGGAACATTTTGCCATCTTCAACTTGCTTTCTGTGGGAAGCGTGTGATTTGTGAGGGTATGCCATGACTGTTGCTCTAGTTTTATTTGTTGTAGCTTCCCCCCCCCCTTTCTCTTTTCTCCCCAAACAGTTTCACATCATGATACACAAGAATGGAATATATAAACTGCTCCAATTCTTGTCTTCAAATTAATGTGGATTGGGGGGCTGCTAATATAGCACATTTCCCAAAAACAAGGGGAGATCTAATTCTCTGATTTTGATAAATGTAGTAAGAAAGGAGGACTGTCATTTCCTCTGCTTCCCTGATGGTGTAAATTGTGCCTGCTTTACAATTTAAAAAGGAGTAGAAGCAAAGGCAGTGGTGTTTGCTGCTTCTTGCCTGCTACTGTTTAGTGTATGTTTGGCTTTTTGCATCAGTCTGGTTTGTGGCATTGCATAAACCATTGTTTTGCTGCTGAAAAACATCGTTGTGAAACGCAACATCTAGTCCTACTGTGATTTCGATGGAAAGTTTTGTCCAATGCTACATGATATAACAACACCACCTTTGTGGGTAATAATCTATCATAATGGTCTTGAGAGCCTCTCCTTTTCACTGAAGGTCTGTTTATATCCATGGTTCTTCTTCCTATAGTGTGCCTCGCCGGCTGCATTGCTGAAGGCTGCTACAATACCAAGATCCCAATATACCTTGGAGAACGTTATGTTATTGGACTGCATACGGACCGGTTGCGTATAAACTACCATTATGGTGGAGGCGGTATGTTGCTTTATCCTGTTTGGGACATCTTATTTTAATGAAAAATGCATATCTTAGTTAGTATGTCAAAAGGGAGGGTTGACGCTAGTAATGTGTCCCCATTTCTTCAGTCGCAATATTCGCTCGCTTACCGCTCACTCATATTTATCCTTTTTCAAAACTGAAACACATTACTTCATCAAACACTCCCTTTTGACACTACTACCCCGCCGGGGGTTGCGGCTTCGCCATCCTTTTGTTGATCATTTCTTAACCAATTGAGTTCAAATAGAGATCTATAAATATTTTTTATTTCTATGTAGAAATAAGCTTAATTTTCTTATAACACTCATCACCACTCGGTATACCTGAACTTGTTCTGGGTTATGATTTAAGTATCTTTGTCAGCAGAGATGGGAAATGACAAACCTCTCTTAATGCTTCTCTCTGACCACCTCCTGATCTACATGTAATCTTAAGATGTATTAGTAGATTATTTTTGCATTGATTTCTTGGACAGACCATTCAAAGTTTTCTTTCCATATCAAGGGATGTTTATTTTCTTACATCTCTAACTTATTGTATAATTTAAATTTATCCACTATTGTTTTATCTAACTTTTTACCCCTGTTATTTCTTCAATAAGACTTATTTGATATTCCTCACATTCATTATGTTTCCATTGTAAAACCAAGGGCTGTGATTTTCTCCACTCTTGGTTGTTATGCTTGGTTTTATCTTTTATATACCAGTAAAAAAAAAAAAAGATGGTGGGCAGTAGCCCTTTCAAACCCCCAAACCCCATTTTTATTTAATACATAATTGTATATCCTTTAAACCCATCAGGTATGTATTATTCCATCACTCATTATCTACACCAATGGTTCTCAACCTTTTTGGAGCCGCGACCCCCCAAAAACATTAAGTTGGGGTCGCAACCCCCCTCCCGACTCACACTTTGGAAAACACACTGCAGTGACGTCACAGCAGCGCATAAAAAAATCCACAGTGCTGAGCACATGGTCAACGCCTAGGTACTGCAAGCTGTTAAACTAAACAGAACTAAACTAAACTAAACGGCACCACAAAATTAATTATTTACACTCTGATGTATAAACACAGATAAAAAACAGCCAGCCACATTCATAAAAAAAGGTTCTGTAATTGCAAAAGAGCGGTTATGTAGGCCTATTTTTATGCACGGGACAACAGACTGGGAAAAAAATGATTGAGCGAACCCTCTGCTGCAGACAGAGGTTACCTATCACACATGACAGCACCAGACGTAACAAACCTTGCATTACGTTATACTGACCAAAAAATATAACAAAAAACAAAACAACACAACAAAAAAAACTAAATCATTTGCTTTAAGTACAGTGGTTAAATTTTATCAAGTCCGACAGCACCAAACTCATTGTGAAGGAGGCGGGGCAACAGGACTGCTTTACAAGCTGATGGCAATCGGCTATTATCTTCATTCTCATATTAGCGTGTGCCTGCAAAACAGCTTTAAGCACAGTGCAAATAACCTTCAGGTTCCTACAGGCCTTATATTCTCAGTCATTCACAGTTCTTATAACAGTTATGCCTGGTTGTGGCTGTAGCCTATTATCATTCATCTCCATTTGCATTTTCCCCCTTTACAACAACGATTCTCAATGGGTTTTCAGTTTCATTTTTTCAGATTGAAGACAATAATTCAGATAATACTAACTCACAATAATTGAACACAATAATTCATATAATACTGACTCAAAATAATTGAAGCACAATAATCAGATAATTACTGACTCACAACAAACTCAGATATTTACTGACTCACAATAATTGAAACACAATAACACACAATAATTTCTTTTTCTTTACAGTTACATCTGTAAAGGCACAGGCTTGTATTGTCAGATTAGTAATTCACTTACTCATTTTAGTGGGATGGCTGGGCCTGTTTCTTTTGAACAAAGCAGCTGTATCTTGGTTTAAGCTGGAGACTGCAACCGAAGATTCATCCCTCAACTCTAATGAAGCGATGATTCTGTATGTGTCTTATAAATGTCAGGAAGGCGAAAAGGTCCTTCTCATAAATGTATGTAAGATCCAAATGAATAAAGTATATTCAATTGCAGCCTTTGATAGTCCTGGTAGTTCTGCGCCACTGAACAACCAGAATTCCTCCAGTGTGGATGCAGGCAAAAGCGCGTCTTTAATGTGCGTCAGAGGAGAGGCCAAAGCCCCATCCTCAAGCTCCAATGACAGATGTCGGGAGATGAGCGGTGATGAAGGCTGGGTATCCAGTCGTTTCTCTCTGGGTGTCGTCTTTTGGGAAGTAACCTAATTGAAATGCCAAGCAGGGCTTCTGAGGTGAGTAGCAATAAAGCGTTTTATTGTTTGATGCTTTTGTCGCTAATTTTGTCCATGAAGTCCCGAGCTCAGGGAACATTTCCAAACACTGCCTTCTGTCGACTCGTGCTGCCCACCGCTTCAAGCTTCTTAGTAAATGCTGTAACCTTGCAGAAAGCCGTGAGGACATTGGTGTTTGGGGCCTTGGAGATACAAGGTTCAGACTGTCAGTTATCAAATATGCCTGCCAGATATGAAAGGCCAGTAAACCCATGTGGGTCGGGTCACGGTGCTCGGTCAGCGAGGGGGAGCATGCAATCTGAAGAGGAAAAATGCGAGGGGGGGGGGGGTACCTCCTCACGGCAGTTCAAACAGTCTTGTTAAAAAAACTTTTCCCCCGTGAAGCCATCTGACCTCTGTGTAAATAGTAGAGATTCGTTGTTCCGCATCAATTTCCTGGCAGAGTGTGCCAACAGTCTGGTAGTCACCGGACGGGATTGTGATGAATTCACCACTTTAATTGCGTTTGTGAGAACATTGCGGAGTTGTGGCTCGAGCTCTTGCTGGCGAGGGCCTCTCTGTGAATAATGCAATGAGTGAATTTGACATCGGCGCACGTTCCAAAACTTTAAGCTTTCAGTCCCTTCTGTCCCCTGCATGCGCCAGCTCCATCTGTACACACAGGAGATGCAATTTTCCCAAACCTTAGCCCTCCTCTCGCATTTTACTGTCCAGTTTGTTAAAAATCTCGATGACCAGTGCAAGTTCTTTCAAGCGTCGAGAAAACCAACATTCCTCGTACATTTTTCCCCTTCGTAAGCTGTATCTTGCCCAAAAACAAGTAACTGTGCATCCACTGGAAACATCCGTTGTTTCGTCAATTTGGAGGGAAAATCTTCCACTTTTCTTCACGTCCGTCAATGAGCTGCTCTTTAATGTCGTGTGCCATTTCACCAATGCACCTCGGCCATTGTGTCATTAGACAGTGAATAGTCTCAAGGGTGCTAGCTATTTTTGTCACCATCCATAAGCTCTGGTCATTGCAATCGCTGCTGGGGGATCAGGCTCTCTGCAATTAGTATGGGCTTTTGGATTGACAACCAGGTATGCCACTTTATATGACCAACAGGGCCTTCACAGGTTGTAGAGTTACTTCGTACAGTCGTCTTTGCTCTGTAGTTCATCCCTCCTTATGACGAAAAAATCAATGTGGTCAATGGTAGCAAGGATGGGTGTTTTGGTTTGTAAATGTCTCTTTCAATTCCACTGGTTTCAAGCTTTCGTGGAGCAAGCACTTCTGAACACAGAACGCCACTGTGAATATTCCACTCATTTTTGGGTAGGCATGTTGAATCCGCTACTGCAGAAAGTCAGTCTGATATTTCTGACGCTGTTGGAGGCCAAATCTGCCGCCGGCGCCTTACGTTTTTCAGTTGAATTGTAAACAGTTGCCCGCCCTTCTCACATGTGTCGTTCTTGGTCCGCATCTTGATCTGTCGACGTTTTTTTTGTTTTTTTTGTTTTTTTTTTTTTTTTTTTTTTTTTTTTTTTTTTTTTTTTTTTTTTTTTTTTTTTTTTTTTTTTTTTTTTTTTTTTTTTTTTTTTTTTTTTTTTTTTTTTTTTTTTTTTTTTTTTTTTTTTTTTTTTTTCTTATTTTTATTTTTTTTTTCTGTTTTTTTTTTTTTTTTTTTTTTTTTTTTTTTTTTTTTTTTTTTTTTTATTTTTTTTTTTTTATTTTTTTTTTTTTTTTTTGTTTTTTTTTTTTTTTTTATTTTTTTATTTTTTTTTTTTTTTTTTTTTTTTTTTTTTTTTTTTTTTTTTTTTTTTTTTTTTTTTTTTTTTTCTTTTATTTTTTTTTTTTTTTTTTTATTTTTTTTTTTTTTTTTTTTTTTGTTTTTTTTTTTTTTTGTTTTTTTTTTTTTTTGACAAGCCACCGAGTCCATATTCAGCCACCTTGCAGTAGTAGCTAAGCGCTAACATTGACTACAGCACCGCACTGCTGCTGGCGTGCCACACACACACACACACACACACACACACACACCACAATACACACACACCATTACAACATACACATACACATACATTACACACACACTTTTCAGCTTGCTGCTCAAATCTGTTTCATAATGACTACATTTATAACATTGGTATGGAGATAATTGAAAAACATTTTCAAAAAATATTTATTGAATTTCTGTTATATATTATTTGTTTGTTTTATTTGTTTTGGACAACCTTTCCCCGCGACCCCGAAAACAATTCTCGCGACTCCTCGGGGGTCACGACGCCCAGTTGAGAAGACCATTGATCTACACAACATGGCCAAAAAGCTATGTGGAACATTCTCATCCAACATCTTTCATTTCCAAAATCATGGCATTAGTATGAGTTGATCCCCACTGTGCTGCAAAATAACAGCCTCCATTTATTCTGGAAGCGCTTTCCACTCGATGTTGGAACATTGCTTGCGGGATTGCTTCCGAATCAGCCACAGAGCATTTTTGAGATGAGGGTCAGGCACTGATGTTGGGGAGATGAGTCTGGTTCACAGTCGGCGTTCAATTTAAGCCCAAAGGCGTTGATGGGAGTTGAGTCAAGGCTCTGTGCAAGGCCAGTCAAGTTCTTCCTCCACTGATCTCGCCAAAGCATTTCGTTTGGACCTCGCTTTGTGCATTGGGGCATTGTCATCTGAAACAGAAAGGGCCTGCCCCAAAACTGTTGCCACAAAGTTGGAAGCACAGAATTGTCTCGAATGTCATTGTTATCTGTAGCGTTTAAGATTTCCATTCACTGGAACTAAGGGGGCCAAGCCCGAACCCATGAAAAACGAGCCCTAGACCATTATTCCGCCTCCACCAAACTTTACAGTTGGTAGTATGTATTCGGGCAAATGACGTTCTCCTGGCCATCTGGCCAAACCCAAGATTCGGCCGTCAGCACTTGCCAGATAGGTCTTTTAAGCGAGATTCGTCACTCCAGAGACATGCATTCCCACTGCTTCAGAGTCCAAGGGCAGCCCCCCTGTGAGCTTTACCCACCCAGCCAACGCTTTGGCATTGCGCAGGGTGATCGTAGGCTTTATGGTCGGACTGCTCGGCCATGGAAAATCCATTCATGAAGCTCGTCGAGGAACAGTGCTTGTGTTGACGTTGCTTCCAGAGTCAGTTTGGAACTCAGTAGGTGGTGTTGCAACCGACGACAGACGATTTTTCGCACGCTACGTGCTTCAGCACTCGACTGTCCCGTTCTGTGAAGTTGTGTGGCCTACCAATTTGCAATTGAGCTGTTGTTGCTCCGAATGTTTCCACTTCACAATAACAGCACTTAATTGAGACCAGGGGCAGCTCTAGCAGGGCAGACATTGATGAACTGACTTGTGCGAAAGGTGGCATCTTATGACGTGGTCACGTTGAAGTCCACTGAGCCTCTCAGTAATGACCATTCTACTGCCAATGTTTGTCTATGGAGATTGCATGCTGTGTGCTTGATTTAACATCTGTCAGCAGATGGGTGTGCTGAAATAACCAAATCCACTAATTAGAAGGGAGTGTCTGCATACTTTTGACCATGTAGTGTATCTTTTCATCATAAAATGCTGTTAGAGCTTTCTCACTAACTTGTCTCTTAGAATATTTCATGTGTATAATTTCAAAATGATTTCATCTCTCCATGAAACATCCTTTATCTTCCATATAGGTCAAGGTAATGTTGAAAGTTCATGGTCTCTTTTAAATACACTCTTCTGTTAGACTTTAAGTTTCTTTCACATTTGAATTTCATTTAACCCCCTATTTACAGTATTTATAAGCATATGCCTTTGATCTAACACCTACAAATTCACTTGTGTATCTTTCACCTAATTCGTCTTTAAATTACAAAAAAACCTTTTTATTCTTATTGGAAAAATCAGTAGGTTATTAGGATCATAATTACTTGTATTCATAAGTATCTTCATCTTCTTTCATATTGTCTGCTGGCCGGGGTCTGCGGAGAACGACCAACTGGGTGGGTTGAAACTAAGTCGAATTCCTACCCAGACTCCCCGCGATTGTAGGCTGTCGCTTACGGGACAATTCCGTGACGCGGCGGCGTCGCTTAACGCCGACCGTGGACGCCAATACCTCAACCGCGTGGCGTTAGGGTCCATCCTGTCTAGAAACAAGTTACCTAATTAACCACGCAGTTTTGACACCGGGAACCACGCCTCGGTACGCCTTGGCCCGAACCAAGATCACTCTTGCCAACTACCGACTACCTTTCCGGACGGATGCAGGTCGAGCGCACTGCCCAGGATTTGCTACCGGCTCGAAGCGAACGGATTATCAGGAATAAAGACCCAGCTAAACTTAGATCTTGAACCCACTGGACCAAATGGAGGAAAAGACGAAAAAACGAGCTGGGAACATTCTCACCAATTATTTATTTACACTAAGCGGGGAAAAGCATGTGGCACAATGAAGGACAGAGGTTTTATGCATGGTAATACCATTACAACAGCCGGAACATACAATGTTCATGATGTGGGCAAAAGACATACAGTGGTCATGCAATAGCAAAAGACAAAAGAGCAGGCTTACACCAAACTATCTATCTTGTAATATATAGTATATATATATATATATATATATATATATATATATATATATATATATATATTACTTAATTTTAACATATAAGTCACCCATCAGACTCATTTCGTGGAAGGTAAGACAAGACAGAGAGAAAGAGAAGTTTGAAGCATGTTAGCGCCCTCCCTCATTGGCACAGATTGTGAGGCCCACTGCTGATCCCAAGTTCGGGAAGGTAAAGGTTAAGGGAAATGGAACTGAAGATGTCCTGTGTGGAATTAGTATCTCTTAGGTATGATTGCGTCTGTTCTCCCACCCCTGCCTGCAGTGCTTGTCCCGCCCCGTCTCCAAAAACGCTCCATCAGCATCCGTTCCGTTTCCATTCCGTAGCACGAAAAAAACCCAAAACCAACACTGGGTCTTCCGCCCTCTTATACGTCCAGGAGGGGTGGAGTCTGGCAGCCTTTGTAGGTGTTGGTTGCCGCTAGTGAGGTCATGCTCCTTCTCTTTTAGGCCTGAGCTGCTGCGTGCCAATAATTTGACTCCCTCGTTGGTATGCATTTCTGTCTGCCGCTGTCGCTGATGATTTCGCCAACAAGCGATGAACCGGTCCAGCAGCTTGAAGGTGTGTGTGGTATTGGGATTTTTTTATGTGTGTACTCTTTGTGAACGTCGTCTTTACGTCTGTGGAGGAAACTCTGGGAAGAGTTTGAAACAGGAAAGGGCTTACCTTGGGTTAGCCTTTCATTGGTTGCTTGTTATGCAGCTCTTCAGCGAAAAGAGCATGAGAGTGAGTCCAATTTATTATTTATATACCCATATATAATATATGTAAACACCCTGTGATGTTCCCTGTGCCTGTCCCAATGTTCTCCTCTCCACTCCTCCACCCACTCTCATCCCTAGTATGTGATGTTGATGTTGGCACAGACATATATGGGTCCAGAATGGTTTCCTGCATCAAAATTCTTGTATATCTCTTGTATAACGAAATGTTCGTTATTATTCAGCAACATTGGGATTAAATCCAGCACTGTTGTAGTATTATTCATCTTTTTTTTTTTTGTATACGCTGTTGAGCTTATATAGGAGTCATGCGTTAATACGAAATCTTTTAAATGCGATACTGATCAAAGTTTTCCTCCGTTGCGAAAAGCAAAAACATGCAAAATATTATTCATTTATTAAATTATTTCTACACAGTGGTGATATAATCACACTTTGTTCACATAAAGAACCCATTTACAAACCAATCACATTCATATTGTTCAACGAAGTTTTAGTTTCAGAACCACTCTCTTACCATGAAAAAATGGAGGAGGAGAGAATACATCACTGGCCTATATTTTGGAGGACATCAATAGGAGTTATATTTTTACATTTCACTTGAGCACATTGCTAAAATATACTTTTCATTGCACTTTTTCTACCATAATCAGCCTAGATGACTGGTTTTCGCTGCTGATGCATCTGTCTTCCGAGCAGAATTAGTTCTCAACCGCGAGGCCTGCCGGCGTCTGCTGCGAGTGTTGATGCACCTGCTCCAGTTGTGGATGCTCCAGAGACATTGATTCTATGCATGTGTTTTCACAGTCTGGCCATTACAACCCATTCATTGCCCTCTTTGTTCACCAGGTGCTCTCTTCTGCATTGGATATCGGACAGTTGAGATTTTGTTTTGTTAGGTTCAGAGGTTTTTTGCATATGTATTTTATTTTGTTTACTTTAGGCGACGACCAGAAGACTACGCCCAAGGTTATTTGGCCACCAGTGCCGATATCCTCACAAGCACTGGAACACGCAGCCTCTTCGGGTTGTATTGTGAATGGTTGGTTTGCAGATGATATGTCTACAAACGTTTGCAATTCCAGAGATGACTGTGAAATTACGGAGAACTCTGCCAGTATTTTGTCAAAGTTGTTTACTCTTCATGGTTTGCTCTTTTTATCTTCTTGACACTGTTGGGTTAAACATAACAAAACCAATGCAGTAGTTTCTGTCTTTTGGATGTAAAAAAGATCAACATTGCTGAATGTTTTTGTTTTGCATTTTCATCATGCTATTTTGTGAACTACTTACCTGTCAGGGTGCTCAGAACAATTCATTTGTAAAAAACAAAAAAATTGTATAACACTGTTGAGGCTCGTTATGAGAGCAAATGCACAGAACACTATAACCAAGATTGCAGGAGACAAGAGGGGGGGAAAGAAATCTCCTCTCCTGGGGGAGGTTCCAGCTCCACATACTTACTGGACAGAATAATTGAATTCAAAGTTATTTGACTTGTCAACTCGACCAATGTGACCTCAAAACTTGACCCGCTCAAATTACGCCGCATAATCGGCTGTCTTTCTCTTTTCTATCGATATTACTTTGGTTTCTGCTCACAAGAACTTGCTGTTTGTGTACCTCCACCATT
>CM068954.1:6134248-6157514 GCA_035128595.1 Eptatretus atami
AAAGAAATTTCCCCATCCCAACACCTTACACTTGCTCAGGTTTAAATTCCATCTGCCATCTTTACCCCATACTATACAAAGTATCAATACTTCCCCTGTATCTGGTTCACACTCCCCTCTGCTATCCACCTAACTCCAGCTTTGTGTCATCCGCAAATTTGGAAAGCCTACTCTTCACCCCACCATCCAAATGTTGATAGTAAATAATGAATCGTAATGGTCGAGTGTTGATTCCTGAGGTACCCCCTACTTACATCCTCCCACCACAGCCACTCTTTGCTTCCGATCACAAATCCAGTTTACAATCTAATATCTACCTGACCAGCCACTTCCACAAGCCCTCACTTTGTCTAACAACCTCCATGTGTACCTTTATCGATGCCTTCTTTAAAGTGTAGATATACTATGTCCCTGCCTTTCCTTCATCCACGCCAATCAGACACTGTCTTTATAGAACTCTAAAAGATTTGTTAAACAGGAATACTTTGGCAAACCCATGCTGACATACCTTTAATTAGTTTGTATTTATTTAAATGGTTCTTCATCAGTCTTTAATAGTCTCCAACACCTTCCCCACTAACTGAAGTTAAACTAACAGGTCTATAGTTTCCCAATTCTTCTCTGGATCCTTTATTAGGTCATCTTCGAATAATTAGCCGGACCAAATGTCCGTTCCCGTCAATTTTTCTTTCCGATCTTGATGAAACTTAGTATGTGGGTAGAGGTCGATGAGTGTTGCACAACGATATAACTTTTGTCCGGGTTCAGGTCAAGTCAGGGACGGTCACACAGGTCACGTAAGTTATAAAAATCGCCATTTTCAAAACCTATCTAGTCTGCCATTCTACAAGATATTCGGCAACTGTTTATTGATTATATAGTAAAAAATATTATCTTGTATCTAACAGGACAGATTTTTGAATTTCCTTCCCGTTTGATCGTCACGTGATCTGGAAGATGGCCAAATAACGCCGATGTGATTCGCAAGAAGGAAGAAAGGATTTCGACCAATCGTCTCTCAGCCTGGTATCCGACCCCAATTTTTCTTTTTTGTAACGTTGACCGTCCACGAGATCGTGTCAAGTTTCCTAGTTTCCTGAGCTGCCCGCGTTGCTGAACGGTCAAGTAAGGCCTTAGTTATTTTATAACTTGGTTCGGATCCGCCGACGGTATATTTGCCGAAATGAAATATAAATATAAAACACGTTTTTAAGCCTTTAACATTTCTACATTTTCCGCCGAAGGTGCAAAAGTTTCAAAAATCCGAAATGTAACGTCGGCATTTATTTTCAAAATATAATTTCGTGCGCGCGCGCCAAAATCCGAGTCATCTTTAACCGAACTGCGCAGTAGTCTTCAGTCATGGCGTCTGAGCAGTGGCCAGCGTGGTTCAGACTGTGGTTTCTGGGGCGAGGTGATTGTAAAAGTATGTCGGCGGTATAAATTCGAATGACTGTATTGGTGATTTATCACGCAACATCTTGACAATGAATATTCTGGCCGAACTATTGCATCAATTCAGTGCAGCAGCAGGATAATTCACAGGCTCCTCTCGATCGTGCCGATTTTGTTTCCATCGAAAGTTGTACACCGCTGTTCGTATTGAAAGATTTCGGTGCCAAGTACGTCAAAGTTTCCCTGCGAGATGCTGATATTCAGCCTTCAACGGACCAGAAATCAGCCTTTGATATGCTCGTGGGATGGGGAGACGGTATGATCAGATGCCCGATGAAAAGTAAGAGCTGGTTATGGCTCTGATTGACCGTTTTGAGTGTGTTGACTCCTAGTAGACACCTTTTTAGGTCATCTCTACCGAGATGACCTAATAAAGCCGGACCAAATGTCCGTCCGTCCGTCAACAATTTTTTCTTTCCGATCTTGATGAAACTTGGTATGTGGGTAGAGGTCGATGAGTGTTGCACAACATATAACTTTTGTCGGGTTCAAGGTCAGGGTCAAGGTCACGAGGTCACGTAAGTTATAAAAATCGCCATTTTCAAAATCTATCTATCTGTCATTTTAGAAATATTGGCAACGTGTTATTGATTATATATGATAGTAAAAAACATTATAGGATGACGTTCACCCCACACGGGGTAATTTTTAAATAATAGTGTTACATTTGTTCCTCTCCAATCCTCCGTACCTGTCCTGACTCCAGTGAGCTATTGAAAAATCCGTTTAACATCTCGCTTACCTGCTCAGCCACATTCTCTTCATACTCTCAGGTGCCATATTATCTGGACCACCCGGAGCCTTATCTTCTCTTAGATTACCGAGCTGTTCCTTTACTTCCTCCACTCCACCTGGATCTTCTGTAAAACCTTCCTCACCTCCTCGATAGATACTCTCAGCTATTGGCAATTCTCCTGACTATCCTTGGGTAAATGTTGAATCAAAATACCTGTTTAGGGCAATTCACACGACATTATGGAGTGACACTTTGTCATTTTTGTGAACTTTGATTGCTCTAGCACAGCGATAAAGCCACTAGTACCTACTCTCTATATATCATATTGCGAAGGAAGAGTTGCACTTTACAGAGATATTAATGTAGTTCCTGTAAGTTTGACCATTGTCAAGTAATTAACATTCAAAAACTGTGTTACGGAGTGACACTGTCTTTTGTCATCTATCTATAATTCCAGCAATCTGTGTGTGTGTGTGTGTGTGTGTGTGGTGGGGTGTGTGACCGCTGTTTCTCGCCAACCTCTGGTCCGATCTAATTGAAACTTGCCAGGTATATTGCTGGGGACCTGAGAGGTGCCTTTTCAATGTTTGATATTACGGACAAGTGCTTCCCAAGTTATGGCCATTTATTTACCAAACAATGAAAGGACACGTTGTTGCGTGGGCGTGGCCGATGGGGAAGGGAAGCTCAGCCGCGTTCCCCATTACGGGTTACAACGTACGGGCTTCCGGATAATTGACTTCGTGTATTCTAATAATTTCTCGATTTCTTATGCGCATTTTATCGATAAACACAATGCCCCAAGTTATGATCGTTTTCATATTAGACGATGCATAAATTTTGGTAACATCAGAGTGCTGTGTGATGCTCCGAACCAGGAAGAAATTTTTTTTCTCCTCTCTTCTCTCTCTTTTTGTTTTTCCTTGCCACGACATTGCGAAAAGGTAAAATACGTTGGCGCTAATTGAATAATTGGTATTAAAACTAAATTGCGAATAATCGTAACTGCGAATAATATGCGAACTTCCGGGCCACGCATGCGGGCACGCGAGAGCGAATAAACGGCCTGTGTGGTTGTTGTTTGTTGCTCGCGGTTTGAATATTTATTATTATATATTATATATATTTTTTATCGGGCACGTACTAGTTTATTAAACAATAAGAACATTTATTGAAAACTCTGCTCTCACAATAGTTATAAAATTGTAATGAAATACTAGGAAGATACACTAATAGTTGTACCTTCAGTACAGGGGTTTCAAAATTCCAGACATGACCTAATTACCTGAAATAATTACAATAGTCCCATTATGGAGTGATGAAAAATCCCGTTACGGAGTGACGAGTCAATTTTGAGATTTCTCCCAAAGCAACAAATCATTTCTAGATTACGCCAGACTTTCAGTCTGAACCCAGCTGACTTGTGCTGGCGTTGTACTTGAACGTTTCAACATCTAACGCATTATAAAATAAAAAAATTAAAAATCTGAACTGAGAAAATGTACAAAAGTCAAGAAATAGACTAAAGAAATTGAGAAACAATTTACGAGTGGATGACAGAACAAAACAAAGTTTGGAATTGAATCAGTTGGCCACATCACAAACTTCACATGACTGTCCTGCAAAAGGTTCCGTTTCCCAAAGGACATTCAGCAAAGACATAATGATTGCGATGGTCGAGGGATGGCTGAAGAAAGAATCTGACGACTTGGTTGGAATAATCCAGGATTTATCTTCCACCTCTGGGAATGTATGTATGCCAAGTCAGATAGGCCCGCTTTTCGCAAAAATGATACTTCCAAACAACCATCGTCTACTATTCTGAGTCACCTGGCCAACAAACAATTTCTTAGATTTTTTGTGACACTGCACAGTCACAAAGCTCACCAGGGTGCACTTGGGGTTGACTGTCTAACCTGGGGCGCTCAGCAGGTGCTGGA
Source organism: Eptatretus atami (assembly GCA_035128595.1). NCBI lineage: Eukaryota > Metazoa > Chordata > Myxini > Myxiniformes > Myxinidae > Eptatretus > Eptatretus atami. Next base: position 6,138,380 of record CM068954.1, read on the forward strand.
CTAGCAGTGTTTTTGACATTCCAAGGATGATACATGGCACTCGGGGTGAAGACTCACCAATTCAAATTGTTCTGCTGTTGAGTGCATAGAAGCGCTCACAACATATTTCCTCACAGGTTTCACACAGTGTATTTGGTGTGTTTTCGGAAGCGAGTCACTAACTGCCAGCGCTCGTCCAATTGCGATGGCACTTCTGAATGTCTCCTGCTGCCATGAATATAACTTCGATCTTTTTTGCACTGTGCCGCTGCTATGCGGAAGAAGGATTCTGCATCAGATCAAGATCCCCAGCCAGATTTGCCAACCAAACTCTCCTCTTTACCTCACCTCCTATCCCATCAACAGCGCCCTTACCGTGAGATGTGGCAAAGAAATTCCAGGATAATTGAATCTTGAACAATTCTTGAAGGAATGTTAGATTGGAAAACAAGAATTTCTGTTTAAATTGACTTGCTCCCCATCTGAAAAAAGTCAATCGCCCTAATCCTGGGGTGGCGTGATATCAGTGTGGTGATATATTGGACAGGAAGGTATGAACAGCATTTTGCCATGCTGGAAGTCATCGCTAACATAAACGAGACTCGGTAACATTAACATCAATCCAGGCGCACACTGTGAATAGAGTGACTTGACGTGGCTCCAATGAGCACTCTGGATTTCATTCTGTTCTATCGCAGCATAGTTCTCTGCAAAATCGACCTGGACGACAACGCGATCACCCATCAACTGCCTTCCTTCTATCTTCAAAGAAGTAGCTCTGTTTCCCTTGATGAATGAGTGCAATCTGAAGTATGGAAGTTTGTTTGCATATCTCATGCAGGGCATCCTGCACAGTCCATCTTTAGCTACTTTTGTGGCCCGCTGCTCAATTGTCTTCCACTGAAACCATTTCAGCGGCAGGTTAGCTGTTTCGTCGTCGACAGAATACACTATGGCAAACTTGGTATGGCATTCCTGACATTTTCCTGTCATGCAGTTGTGCGAATCCTGATCACATACAATGCTTCCAAGGAATTCACGAAAGTTGGTCGAAAGTCCAGGTACATGAGATGACAAGGCCTCCAATAAGAGGCACATGTTTTCGTGATATCTGCAGAGGCAGACATTGTGCGGAAACTTTGAATTGAGGCATACATTGGCTGGACGAAGTGCCGCGAATTTGGAGTAGCCGATCTTGATGTTTGTATATTTCTCACAAAAAACTGTATGCCTCACGTATTGTCATCATAAGGAAACTCTTTTGAACCTTGTCCTTCCGTTTCCCAGTCTTAATGAACACAAGGTCCTTCTTCCCTGGCGACATCCATGAAATATCGGGCTGCTCATAAAATTTCTTAACAGCATCACTAACATCGGCAGGAACTTTGTGCTCAGGAGCATACTTGCTTTCCGTGTCAACTTCATGTCGGGTAGGTTCATTTCCGACAGCAAGCCGTTTGATAACAGCTTTGCGTTTCCTCGGTGATTTTGGGAGGGCCTCTCGAGCTCGTTTAACAGCCTTGCCTATGCTGGAGCTGTTTCTTGTAGGCAGGAGACCGAGAAGTTGGAACAGGACTCACAGTGTTTTTGCCCTTCGCCCGACATCTCCGCTGATGCGCACATTCACTTTCCTTGCCTTGGCAACATCAGCAGCATCGCCTCTCTTGCGCTTCGCATCCAGCTCCCTGCATTTTCTTTGTGCCTGTCTCGAAAACACTTTGTCGCTCGGCAGCAGTCAATGGCATCCTTTCTGAAATATGAATGCATCGACAAACTATCCATATGAATTGCACCGTACCTTCTATGAATCATCTAAAAGATCATGAAATGTTTTAGGCCACAAAACTGACAGTAGAGGTTGTAAGCGGCTTACTCGGCTTGTCCACTGCAAAGTTGGCGGTCCACGGTGGCGCAGTGATTTGTCTAGTTTTCCTCTTACGACGCGTATCGCCAGGTGACAACAGAGGTGTAGTTTGTACTCACCGATTGCTGGATGTAAACCGATTTCAAAACCACTCAAGATGACCACGCGTAAACTTGAAACTTGTCATACGGAAGTAAAATCTGGCACGCAATGAATTCTGGGACAGCTACTCTGCCGCACCTTTTTTCAGGCGAGTTAACAATTGTTTGACAGAATGAGTCACTCCGTAACGTTCGGAGTGACAAGTTTTCTTGTTAATTATTTTTTGTACATTAAAAAAAAAAAAACAATTATTCTGTACAATGATTGGGTGGTATAAGTTATTAATGACCCTGGATTTATTTGGTTTTTCATCCACCAGTTAAAGAGAAAAGTAACAAATGTCAAATTTTCGTTATGGAGCGACACGTCACGGAGTGACATCTGACTCCTAATTTGAGTGTTAATTAAGCATAGAAGGACAACTCGTTTATTTTCAATTGGTTTTGAAATAATCTTCATACAGGTAGCTTCTGATGGATAGCATTTGTTGACTTCGTACCAATGAATTGAGAGACTAATTAATTAATAGTTCTTTGCATTATCGAGGGCCAATTTTACTGCACTTTTCAGTAGAATGACTTCATTAATTGCAACAAGTGATGTAAGCCAACAGAGCAACCTAACTCGGTGATCTTGATATTATCTGAAAGTACATGTTTTCAGCTTTCATTTGGTACATGACATGAAGCTTTTCAGTCAAATTTAAAATTTGACCTCTGCGGACGTTTCTCGTGGAATTACCCTTTAATCAGCCTGCCATCTCACTTTCATCACTAACCACTCTCCGGTGCTATTCCTCAATGGACCACTCTGGTCCTAACCTGTTCTTTTCCCCTGATATACTTAAAGAAAGCCTTGCTATTATGTTTGACATTCTTAGCCATGTCCTTCTCATACCTTTTGGCTTGCCGAGTTATTTTTCTTCACTTCCCTCTGTTTACTCCAATAGTGATTTAAATCTAACTCCAGTCCTGTCATTTTAAACTTAATAAATGCTTTCTGCTTCTCCTTAATAGCATTCCTTATCTCACTACTCAACCACCTGGTCTCTCTCTACCTCTAGTTTTACACCTCATTGGAATGTACTTACTCTGCACTCTACACATTTGGTCCTTGAAGGTGTCCCATTTCTCTGGTGATGATTGTCCTGTTGTTGGAGTCTCCCAATCTACATCACTCAATCTCTCCTCATACCCTCAAAGTTTGCTTCCTGAAATCTAATAGCCTTACCCTACTATCCTGAACTCTAACTCTGAACAGAATCTTTGCACATACAATGTTATGCTCACTTGCCCCTAAATGCTCCCCTCCATCCACCTCCTCCACCATATTGGGATCGTTACTTAAGGAGGTTACACTGCACCCCCCCCTCGTGGGCTTATCTACAAACTGGGTTAAAAAGCAATCGTGGACTAAAACGAGGAAATCCTCATCCGCTCTGCCTTTCCTGTTCCTCCACCCAATCTATCCCTGGCAAGTTAAAATCCCCATAATCAATACTCTTCCCTTTTGAATTCTTTATGTACTCCTCCTTCCTCCTCTTCCTTCACACCCGGAGCCCTATAAAATCATCCTGCCAGTATCTTACTGTTTTTACAATCTCTAATCTCTATCCATACACAGAATCCTCAACATTTATTCCTTCCTTAATGTCACCCTTTCTCTTTCGGCCATCAGCCTTAAGCTGTATCGTGCAGTTTCGTTCCACTCATCGGGGGGGGGGGGGAGGGTAGACAAAACCTTGATGATATGAAGTATATATCCAAAAGGTCTCCACTCCATGTAACCAAAAGCTGCAGTTATTGTGTATTTTCATCTTGAAAATTGATGCATTCCTGCGCTCTCTCATTTGAATTTTCTCCACTCGGATCACGTGTGAGCCATGTGACGCCTCGACAGCCAATAGATCGGCTGACATCATATGCAAATTACGTCAGACTGTCATGTGACCAGCTAAGTTGTCCAAGATGGCAGCTTCCTGCAGGGAGGAAATCACCGGCAGCTGATCGGCGATTTATCGGTAATTTTGATGAATATGGCCGTGAGGACGCTCCCCATGTATTATTCACCAGGACAATGTAGCGAACGAAGAAGTCAAACGTTTTACGTCTGTAAGATGGGATAAATGGAGAGAAAGTGTCAACAAATGGCTCGTCTTAGGCGGTCACGAACGACGTTTAGCCGAGAGTGCACGAGTGTATATCGAGTGTGAAGAAATCCCTAGTCATCTGGGCTATCACGACACTTGCTACTGTCGCTTCATCGATGCAAAAAGAATGCGTGGGGCTGAGAAAGTTGTTCACAAACCATGCATGACGACTCTGCGACTGTTGATGATTGCATGTATGAACCATTGCCAAAAAAACTGCGCTCTGCATCGAACATTGCTGGACATGTTGAGAGTTAACGGCGACACGTCCTTCCTGCTGTCTGCCTCATTTGCAATAGAGCAGATAAATACTGCAGGGTTCAAAGAAAGAGAGTGTTGGATAGACTATGCCAGGCTGAAACAGAAACAGCAGGTATGTATGTAATGTCCGGCCGTGGCTGACCGGCTGTATATAAAGCTGTCCGAGGCAGGGTCAATGGCGTTCATTCGATGGGTTGATGTGCTGGCGTTGCACAATGGAGTCATTCCATCTGAAATCACCAAATTTAAGAAAATGTTCCCAGTTGACCCCTCAGATTTACTTTAAACTTTCATAAAATAGTTCTCGGTATCAAAATGAAACTGCGTAAAATTTTAGTCCATAGATGCGGTCAACTCCGAGATATTGAGGGTTGAAAATGTGGTTGTGGCCCTATTTTTATGGTCGTTGCGAGCATCACAAAATGAACGGCTACTTTTATACTCCCACAACTTTTTAAATATTAATGCTAGAGCCTTGAAATTTTCAGAGATTATTTTTCTACAACTGCTCTGTAAGAAACAAACATAAAACTGAGTATACCTCTTTTAATTTTTTATGACCTGATCAGTTGAAATCCAGAAAAAAAAATGTTGGTTTTGTATGAAGACCCAACTTTGAGACCCCATATATTTTTATTGACCCATCCCAGAAGCTTGAAATTTTTTCATGTAATAACTATGGTAGTAGTATTCAACCACATGTTTACTTTTCTTAATCAGTCATATATAATACAGTCAAGATCCCTCAAAAATTGAAAATTTTCATTTTTCCCCGAAATTCAGGTGAGGATTGCAAATATATGACAAGGTATACCACTTAATTGTTCACCATTGGAAAGAGCATATTCAAGTTTACAAAAGTGTCAAATATCAGTGGTATATTTAAAAAATATATATTTTCTATATTTTTAAAAACTGTTGTTAACACAGTCGTGAATACATGAAGTGTGTGCATGGTGTGGGCACCATGGTAATCATGAATGATTAGTTCTATGATTCAAATTAATAATACAAAAATATATCACATACTGCAACAACAATGTAATAAAACATTTCACGTAAATGATTTGAATAGGTCCTTGATCTGCTTTTCCAAGTCAGTGCGAGCTTGTACTGCCTCCCAGTTGACGTTAGGGGAGCATCAATAACTTTCATCACATGGACCAAAGGAACCCAACAAATGTCCTCCCTTGAATGTAACTATATACACTGCTGACATCAGCAGATCAGCCACGATTCCTGAGTTCTATTTTTAGCCCCAGCCAGATGAGTTAAGCTCTTGCTATTTACAAATGAGAAACAAAGAATTACAAATTCAAATTTCAAAGTATTGTGTTCATGGTATCCTAATAGCAGATGATATGTATGTACATTGTATATACATGTACTACACATATGTACTACATGTAAAAGGACTGTTCATTAACTAGCACACACAACATGCACAGCACTGGCAGAACATCATTTATTCAAATATTTTTAAAATATTGATAAGAACATTATACCACTTTGATATTTGACACTTTTGTAAACTTGAATATGCTCTTTCCAATGGTGAACAATTTGACGTGGTATACCTTGTCATATATTTGCAATCCTCAAATTTGTTCTATTAATTTGTTAACATCAATCGTTAACATTCCACAACATTCGCAGTTACGATGCCATACCAATTGCACCTCATGGTGCAACACCATTTGCCCATACTGGGTGGCCATCAAACTCCAGGAAGCTACAATAATGGCTTTGTTTTTCTTCCCTGAGTTTCTTCCTCATTTGCTTCTCAACATAAAAACGATAAACAGTAACATTTGAAATAAAAATGCTATGCAATCAATCAACAACATAAATACATCAACAAAGTACACAGACATGACAGAAGTAAACGGACACCATGATTTTAAAATAATTTATTTATTCAACATTTGAAGTATATTTGATTTATATTAATACATACACTAGTATTTTGTAGACTTGCCATTTGCAGATTTCAACACTTTTACTCTTTCAGGCATAGAACAAACGAGTTCCGAAATTTTCTCTTGTGGGATTTCTGCCCAGGCCTCCCGTAAAAGCTTTAGCAATTCTGCCCGTGATGTTGGTTTCCTGGAATTTTTCCGCACAGCTCAATCCAATATGGCCCAGAGGTGACTTAAGAATTTCTTCTACACTGCTCACCAGATTCTCTTAACATGGGAGCCTCGTGAGTGGAGGAGGCCAATCGGCCGACCACGTGCCTTGTGGTTGCAGCAGGTTGATCGGCGTCTCGAGGAGATTGATATGGGCCAGGTATCTGCCTGGTGGATGGCCAGACAGAGGCCCCTGGAGTACCGGCAGAAAGTGGACACAGCGACGCGCTGCTCCAGTACATGCTCCCGTACCTGACCTGACCTCTTTATCCAAACCACATCCTTGTCTCTCTTGTCCTTTCTATGGTGCAGTACTTACGACTCCAACTCTCTTACATATCTCATTCCTCAACCGCTCTTCGAGATACTCTGAGAATCCACCGAAGCATTCTCATCTCTGTCCTCCAGAAACAACTCTTCCCTCTTTATCAAAGCCCATGTTTCTGCACCATACGTGAAAACCGATCTTATCAATGGCTTGTACATTTTAACCTTCAATTTCCTCGGTATCCTTCGATCACAGATGACTCCACTAACCTCTTTGCATTCAGTCCACGCTGCCTTCGCTCAATCCTCGATTTTGCTTCACAACTTCCCCCTTCCTTTGGAGTTGAACCAAGGTATTTGAATTTGTCCACTCATGTGAGCTCTCCACCCATTATACCTACAATCCTGACCCTCTCTACTACATCAGTCTTCCCACACACCATTACCTCTGTCTTTCCAGCATTAATCTTCAACCCTGCTTCTCTATGCTCTCTCGATATTTCAGCACTCTTCTCTGAGTGGTTATCTCCATTTGTAGGGTTCAGAAGGTGGGAGGAAGTTGTCACAGAACTCAAAATCTCCACCACCTTTTTTGGTAAAGGATCATTATTCATGAACCAAATTGTCTTGAATCGATCTCTTCTTTTGTTCGTCCCCCATGCTTCTTTGTAGTGGAGGATGATTTCCTTCTCCTCTAAGCTCCAGCTCTGTTCATTCAATGTTCTCTGATTTCTCTGGAACATTGTCGTTGTTGGTTGTAGAACAGGTGACACCTTTTTAACTTTGGTGTAGAGTTCTGTCCTATCGTGAGATAGGGATCCCCTTCCTCACTGGAGGTGCAGTCATGATCTTTTTCAGCACTCATTCCGGCTGCTTGGTGTGGCCACGCAGGCTTTAGGCCTCAGCCTACGAGGGTCATTGGCGTATTTTTGTTACAACCAGCCATTTACCTTTCCACAAGAGACCGTAGGGCCTCAGCTGCTCGACAGGGGTCACTGGTGGCACTCAGAGTAGTCGTGCCAGGATTGTGTGTATGCCTGCTCGCTTTCTCCTCACTGGTTTGCTTAAGAGCTTGCCATTGCTTGAGATCGCTCACAGGGGAGGTGTCCACAACCAAACCTCCTCTCTGCAGCTTGGACTCTGCTGTTATGACTAAGTCGTCTGCAAACAGGAACTCCCACAGTTCTCCATCTCTGATGTTGTCACTCAACACGTCCATCACCGTTACAAAAACGAAGGAACTTATGCAGAACCCTGAGAAAGGCTAACTACCACTAAAATATTGTGAGTCCCCATTCATTGTCCCAACCAAAGCGTTCGCTCCCTTATATATTTCCATCCTGATCTGAACAATCTTCTCTGGTATGCCATTCTTCCTCAAATACCAATACACTACTTCTCTTGGAATCCTATCACATGCCGTCTCCAGATGTATGAATGCACAGTACAAGATTATTTCCTTCCAGCATCTTTTTTCCCAATTCTGTCTGATGATGAAAATCACATCCATCGTTCCCCTTCCTTGCCTGAACACGTACTGCATCTCGTCTATCTTCACAATCTCTCTTAGCCTGAGATCCACAATCCTCTCGGAGAGTATCTTCATGGCATGCTTCATCAATTTGATCACTCTGTAATTTTGACAGTTTGAGACGTCCCCTTTCTGTTTGAAATTTTTTATTATTATTATGCTCTTCCTCCAATCATCTGGTATCTTCTCACTTTTTATTATTATTATGCTCTTCCTCCAATCATCTGGTATCTTCTCACTTTCCTAATCAACTTTACCAGCCACTTTACTCAATCAGTTACAAACATCTTTACTAACTCGACCGCAACTTCAGATGGTCTACAGGCTTTCCCTATTTTTAAGTAATTTTCTAACCTCCTCTTCTTGAACCTCCTTCATGGATCGCGCAGTTTTCCGTGCCTCTTTCATTTTCCACCAACCTGACAATGATTAAATATACAACTCTCTTCGTGCAACACGGATCCAGCAATTCTAACTCTTTCTTCCTCATCTATGGCATTTCCAACTGCTACCATGGCAGTTAACATGACAATAACTATCCATGGCACCAGAGATATAAGCCCTTTTGTCCCATTTCTGCACTTAACTGGCATTTCCACTAATTGTACATCCTTCCTCCTGTACCCAGCAACAAGCTTTCCATCCAACCTCTCTTGTTACTCCTCCACTGATTGGCTCTGATGATGCTCTCATGAAAAATGCAAATCCTTCTAGCTATTGTAACACAGTGGTAATAGTGCCAGAAAGTCTGTTTATTCACTCAGGCCTAATTGCAGGAACTACATTTTAACTTTTTGCAAAAAAATGACTGGTCTTCCAAGTCTTTTGCATCCAATATTAACTCCACAGCAAGGCAAATCCATCACAAAAGTGTGTGTGTTTTGACAGTACACCTTGTATAATTTGGCTGAGGCCAAATGAAACGAGGTCGAGGTCGTTTATTCCTGCAATGTTAAAACAGCCTGTAACTCACGCCTACAGAAATCAGACATTTTGGAACGCCGGCCACATTTTCCATCCAATCATCTGGTTTTTGTGTCAATTGCTCAAGCAGTTGCTGAGAAAACTAATTTAAAAGTGAGCATCTGCCTACATTCCACAACATGGTCAAGAATGGTTGTGGACACCTATTACTGGTTTCACAGTAGGACAAAGGCCTCTCTCATCATGAGAGGTACTTGCTTTATTTATTAATTGCATGTTTACAATATCTATGCACTACTTTTTAACAGCCTCAATTATTCCCACCTTGTGGGACAAAATATAATCTATTGACTGTCCTCCCTGGAGTCTGTCCCAACGCACACCTCCGTCCAATCAATTAATTCTCCGCTTCCATTTACGGTGCACAATTTCTCTGGAGTGGGACAAGAATCGATGCCTGGCAACTCAATATTCACAGAACTAAGGAATAACCTGAAAAGATATTACCCGATCGATTTATGGATTAACTGCTTTGCTTTTCTGCAAAGGCTTGTGTGTGACGCATTCTCACGTCAATGTAACCATGTGATTTGAACTCGGTTTAAAGCGAGTTTCACCGACAGGTTGTGCCCTACATGTCGATCAGGGCTCGGCCTCATCCCCAGTGCTAAGTGGAGCGTGTGCCACACCTTGGCAGCACCTAACTACCTGCTACTCTGACAGCATTGTCTTGCTGCAGAGTACTTTGTCCATGCTCATCTCATTTGCAAGTTTGTTCCATTTCTTCCTTTGACCCTGCCCCATTATTGATTCAGTAATACGGGGGTGTGTTGAAAAGTAATACCTTCTATTCCTTTTCTTCAAAACAGGTTAAAAAAAAAAATATATTCAAATGAAACAAAAACGAGATACTAACATTAATCTTTATTCAACCATGATGCATATTTGTCTATCAACATATGTGGTCCACACATTTCTGCCAACGCTCTGATGCCGTCACGATATAAGTGTGTATCCTGCTGACTTAACCGGTGATTCATGGTGGCCTTGACATCATATTTGGAAGAAAATTGTTCTCCACAAAGGTGTTCTTTAAGTTTGGGGAAGAGGTGAAAATCCGACGGAACCAAGTCAGAGCTGGTGATTTTTTTTTTGTAGTGGGATTCCATTGACTAGCTCTGACTCTCAGGATCATAACGGTGCACCCAACTCTCATCTCGTCAGTCATCCCAACTCTCATCTCCAATCGGTCATCCTATAGCAAGGAAAATCCATCAGATCCCAACTCTCATCTCCAGTCGGTCATCCCAACTCTCGTTTCCAGCACTTCAAAGTACTGATAACATCATGCTGCCCTCTGCCATCTTGACTAATGTAGCATTGAAACATCTCGTGTCAGAATAATGAGACTTCGCACCCAGTGGCAGGAAGAACGAATGTGTGAACTGCGCTTTGTATCATTCGAATATCTTTACATGTTTTGTAAAAAAAGAATATGAGGCATTACTTTTCAACATGGCCTTGTGCTTAATGAAACGGAATCAAAAAAAATCAAAAAGAAACTGCTGTATTTGTTTCGAGACACGACAGCATAACGGTTGAGAGAACAAGATTCACAAGATATGCAAAACATGAGCAACATTAATGTCAAGGCCAAAATCGATTCCCTTTTGGGGGAAACACGTATTGAGATTCTAGAGCAATGCACATTGCACTTCATTGAAAAACAAAACAGTTATTCTGTGCCGAACGTAACTCGGAGCATCATTTAGTTTTCATCATTGTTTCATACATTTCTTGTTTTAACAATCCCCCCTTTTGATTTGATTTTTATAATCAATTACAGGGTGTTTTGCTGATAGTTAACTGCATACAGTCATTTTGCCTCTGATTACACCATTCTCGACTGACACTGTTAACACCAAGGCAGAAACACATGTTGCACTTTACACATCATTTGGTGTTAACCCCACCGTGGTGTGACTGCTAATCAAGGATGTTTTGTGCAATTTTTTCTTTGACAAAGCAAAATTTTGTGCAAAATTGCACATGTTTTGTGCAATTTTGCTTTGACAATTTTCCTTAGAGAAACACAATCGTTTTAATATACAGGCTTAGAAGGTTATACAACAACAGATGTGATGAAACCAATATAATAATGCAGGCATTCAGTGCAGAGTATTATTCATATACCTCATGGGTAAACTTTTAGGCCCTTTTTGTCTTGTTTGTTAAATAGACCAGCTTTTGGCCTGTCATTTGGGAAACAATATAATGCATTGCATAAATAAAAATATATAAATATGTAAATGTATATATACACATCAACAGCATGTGCCGAATCCAATAAAGAAATACTTGTGCAACGTTAACATGACACCCGCAGTGAGATTTCTCCATTTCGAGCACCGGTTTCCCTTGATGGCTGCGTGCATGGTGGACACTTCTACCAGCAGAGCCGATTCGATAATGTTATCGTGTTGCTTAGACCCATTTACCGCAGGTAGAAAAGAGGACCCGCATAGCAAGCAAACTCAAACTAGTCCGCATAGGAGGGAGGGGAGAGTGGGATTGAGGACATGACTCAAAATACTCATCCAAAGGCCTGAAAAGGTCCACTGGCACAGTAATTGACGCACACATTCAAACATCGACGCACACGTTCAAACATTGCACATTCGTCAAACCTATCTAACATTTCATATGCGTGTAACAGTATGTGATCACCTAACACGGTGCCCGTGCGTGTACCATACGCACGCACAAACTAGCCAATACTTCAGACCTGTGAGGAGTACAGACATCATAAGCAGTTGGTAGTCATGGTTTTGGTGGTACTCTGTGTGACCCTGTTTTGTAGGATGTAGCTTGTGCCAAGAGCCCTTTAAAAACTGGAAAAAGAAAAATACATGTGCAAAGCAAAGTGATGTCAAGCTATCGTTAACACCTGAAACTTTACCGTTGCCATTTGTGCATGTATAATCAATCAATCACAAGAGATACAACATTGAAAGCCAACCTTGTGAGATCACATACTATGCAACTTACATGTTCACTTCAAGCACTTTTTTTGCATTATTAGCACTCATTGACCATTAAAACTATCTGGATTCATAAAATAGGTCTTAATTCACCTGCCCTCTGATGATCAGTAGCAATTTGATTTTCAAAATAATAAAGGAGGAAACAAAAGTAAACTCCAAACAAACATTGGAGGAAATAAAAACAAGTCTTAGATGACACTCCATCGCGTTTTGGAAACACCAGGTTGTTCAATCAAGTTTGAGCAATTACATTCTCACAATAGTCTAAGAAACCACAACACGTGATTAATTTTCAACAAACAAATATGTATATGTAATTAGTAAGGAAATGTATATTTTCTTACTAATTGCATCTATATAATGAGAAATAAAAGCGTGATGTTTCTTAGACCATTGTATCTCGTTTGTAAAACCTTTTTTTTCTGTTAAACATGGTGACAAGTAGGAGCTGAAGACGTGAGTCGAAGAAGTGAATGAAAATCAGCGCACAAAGGATGCAAACAAAGTGCTTGTTCTTTGCTTTAGTTTTCAGATCTTGTGCTGCTGATCGTGCGATGACGAACAAAACGTGGCCATCGGTTCAAAAGCTCGTGCTCAGGACTTGATGGTGCGGCAAAGAACCGACCAAGTGACGGAAAGCCCGAGCTCTACGCAGGGATTGGTCGAGCTGCAAGTTAAGTGCCGCCAATTTGGAGCAGGCTAATGAGAGGTCGTTGTTGGAGCCGACGATAGCCCAAGCACCGGTCTGGCCCAGCGTCTGGTGCCGGAAGTAGATGTTGAGGAGTGTCGGCACCTCGTCATCGCCATCTCGGCCAAACAAGTCATCCGGCCAAATAGCTCTAAAAAAAGTAGCACATTCATATACAGAGATTATCGTTCGTCGATTAATCGCTTTTTTATGAATTCAAAGTTAAAACAGGTATCCATTATGGAAAAAAAACTTTCCTTGGGTCTGAATTTCAGCCCTGATGACATCATTTATACCTACTGCACCTCGGTAAAACAAGAATAAGTTAGTGCATTGCGGATACATGGTAACAATTATTACAAACACTTCAGATGCCAATACTTGCCGATACGTGCGAATGAGCTGCAGCGCACGATAGAGTTCCCTGCGGTTTAGGCACTCTATGAGACGCTGGATGGCCACTTCGGTAGAGTCGCTAAGCCCCATAGATGGACTTCTTTGTCTTTCCAGTGCACTCACTGTCGGACTGTCACTGTGGTTACTGTAAGCCAGCTGTAGTTCTCCTCGCAACCGCTCCATCTCTGTGGAGAGGTCCAGTAGCTAATGGCGAAAAAAGAAGGAAAACAGCAGCACATTGGGCCTGCTTCGTGTTTTAAAAACTTGTGCAATGAGGGCCGTACAACTTGCTGCAGTACAAGATACTTATGTATTCATGATGACTTTCTGTTTAAAGGGGAACCCAAACGCAATTTTTTTTTTCCTGAAAACCATTGTAAAACATTAATCGCGGTCTAATATGAAGGGAAAAAAAATTATTCAAATTTTTTTGCCAATCACAAAGTGCCGAAAAAAAGCCCTGAAGTGTCGATTTTAGATTTTCGTCAGTGACGTCACTCAGAATCTACATCGAGTCAAATGGCGGCTTACATAGAGAAAGTGTATTTCGAGCGAGGGTTCCCATATTGATTCCACCGTCATTAGAAACTCTGAAGGTTCGAAGAATGTTGAAACCGATTAGTGGAATTTTGAATAAATTAATTATTGGAGACAAAATTAGTGATAGAAATGCTTTTGGGGGAATTATGGAGCTGTATCATTTTGAGCCTTATGCGAGCGAATCAGACGATGATGGCAACAGTGGAGGTGTTCGTGAAGATGAAAACGCTAGTCGCATATTCACTACAGATTCGTAGGTTTTGTTTTTCCGATCAATTGATGATTTATAAGGAATTTCGTGTTAATTGATATATCAGTTATATGACTCCAGCATAAATACCCGTCATCGCCTGACAGCCGACACCGCCCAGGCACACTCGGACACTGCCAACAAAATGGGTGACGAATGCTTTGTCCCACCATCACAGGCTGACCAGGTGTCCTTTAGGTTGGGTGATGGTCCTGTTTTATACTTTCCCGGGACGCCATTTGTGTCTGTGGTCGTGCGTGTCATGTCCCACCGTCATGTACATGCCGTGTCGTGTCCATGCTGTCATGTGCCGTGCCACATCCCGCCCCAGTGGACACAGACATACAAAATACGCAGACATTTCACATATATAAACCCTCATTCTCTCTCTCTTCTTGAATGCCGATCATACTGAATTCAAATTCAACTTGGGTGGTAATTTACTGGATCTCGGAGTTGATGTGATGGCATCCGAGACACTGGGATCTCGGTTTTCCAGCTCTTCAGATGCGTAGGGCAAGGTGACGGCATTGTTAGCTCGCACACCAAGCAAGGTGAGATCGGTCTCTGATGGGCCAATACAGGTGTTTGGTTTGATTTACAGCTCAAAATTGCCCATGTACATGTGCTGGTAGCTGGGTAGAGATGGTCTTAGAGTTTTGAGCGACGTGTGTTTCTTATGCTTAATCATGGGGATGGCATCCTCTCTCAATCGTGGTAGGTAACCACAAGATCTGGAGCCATCTCTGTTGTTTTCTTACACTGCTCTGTAAATGTTTCGAGCACAAAAGCGAACATTTTGTAGGCCTGATCCACACATGGTTATTTTGGACAAACCTCATCCAATTTCTGGCAAACTTAGGGTGTTTTGGCCATTGGTGTAGCATGAAACCATCTCGGTTTGTATTACTATACAAGCACCAAGGACGCATCGACTCAGCATATTTGTGGAAAATCAAAAAATATTCGCCGTTTGAGATAAATCGTACTGCAATGCAACCCGGAGACAGAACAAATATGGCAGTCGGCTTCTGAGTGTGCAGTCATGGCTAAACGTGAAGAAGATTTCAACTTTTAATTGCAAAATTACTTGCTTTATAAATTGCAAATGGGGAAAAAGACATCATATCTATTTTGTAGGGTATCACGGGATAGATTAGCGTCCAGGTGGTCTGAGTGTTTGGGTTTCCCTTCAAGGAGACACACCGACAAAAAATTGCACATGGAAACATTCCATATGGAGGTGGGCTCGTTTAATCAAAGCAAAAAAACAAAACAAAAGAGTTTGATTGATAACAGGAAGAAGGGAGGCTAGGTGAAGATGGGTGAATCGAATCAACCAAGGGAAAGGGAATGACTGATGGGATGTACAAAGGGAGAGGGACAGGAATCAAAATTTCACAATAACAATTTAAAATTGTATCAAACTAGAAGGGCACTCTTGGACATCACCAAATATGCCTTCGCCCACATTATTACATCATGATACAAATCCCTGAACCCAGATTCAAAATATGAAATAATTCTGGCTGCCAGAACATACATCCAATCTGGTTGAAATTTAAAACATATATTCCACATAACTACAAAATCATAATTGTGAAGTTCCATGTCGATTGATAAAGCCGTTGAATGATGAAGTTTCATGTCGATTCTAGTGCCCAATTGTGTCTGCGGATGTCCTCCTGCATTTGGGTTACTTTTTTAAGGAGGTTGGTGGCAGGATTTGCACTCCAGCCACCGCAAAACCCTTCATTCCTCAAAACACAAGAAAGACGCAAAGAAAATTGAAAACCTACTCCGTGGGAGTACATCCTGTGCAGATGCCCTCCGCAGAGCAGCTCACCAAATGACGGGATTGGAGCAAAGCCTTCGGGACCCCTACTCTTTGACAGGAGTAAAACCATGGTGTAACCTTCCCGGGTCAGATGAGACGGTCCCTTAAGGTGGGTGCCTGGAATATCCTATCCTAAGGATGATCACCTGTCGTCTCTGTTATCATCTGAGCGCAAGCGTTTGGACATCAGTATTGCAGCACTCTCTGAGGTTCGGAGACCGGATTGCGGCGAGATCATGGCGGGTGGTTACAACGACTATTGGTCTGGTCACTCTGATGTTTACCATGCCCAAGGGGTTGCTGTGGCTGTGCTCAATAAGCTGACTCCAATGATGATTGAGGTAACACCGGTCAATGAGCGTATGATGAGAGGAAGGATTCGTCACTCCTTGGGTGTTGTTTCCCTGGTCTCTGGAAATGCTTCGACTGAGGCGAGTAATCTCACCTTGAAGGATGCATTCGATGCCACGCTCGAGTCTGTGCTTGATAGGTGCCCCAGGTGAGATACTCTTCTCGTCTTAGGGGATTTCAATGCATCGACTGGAACTGATAGGGATGGTTATGAGACGTGTGTTGGTCCCCATGGAATGGGAACTGTGAACCAGAATAGCACTAAGTTCCTTGACGTTGCAAGAAGTCATGGACTTAGGGTGGCTGGTTCATGGTTTCAGTGCCCACAGGCTCATTGATGGACTTGGTATTCCAACGGTGGCGGTGTGGCAAAGGATATTGACCATGTGCTCATTGGTGGTCGCTGGAGGATGATGCAGAACTGCAGGCTTCAACGGAGTGCTCAGTTCCTCAATACCAAACACAGGCTTGTGGTAGCAACTCTTCAGTTGCAGCTTAAATCCAGGAGAATGGTACCATTCCAGACTCAGCTGGATGTTGGCAAGTTCAAGGATGAGAGGTTAGCTGAGGAGTTTGCGAACAGGCTGAGTGGGGATTTGGGGGGCCTGGATGCTTTGGGGAATCCTGAAGAGTTGTGGAGTGCCTTCCAGTCACCATATTTGATGATGATGGTGGATGTCTTCAAACTCACCGTGGGGCGAAGAAGAATTTTTGTCACTCAAGGGACACTGGAAACCATTGACCAGGTCGCAGGGCCAGGCTTAAAGCAGAGCTGGAGCTGTTCAGGGAGTTATGGCGTATAACTGAACGTGCACTGAGGGTGGACAAGGAGGCCTATGTGCGAGGAATCTGTGAGGGGTAGAGCATCACTGTGGTCAAGTGATTCTCATCCTGCTTACAGGGGAATTCCCGCATTGCGTTCCTCCAAGCCTGTCCCTTCGTGTAGCTCGAGTGGAGGGTGGTGGCTCTTGACAGGGGAGTCCAAGTGAAGGCCCGCTGGGCCGGTCACTGAGTGGCTGTACCAGGCTGATCCACAAGCTGTTGAGTTGATCTCGGGGGTGTTACTATCCCTATTGCGACCCTCCAACAACTGTGATCCACCTTGTTTGTGGAAACACAGGCTGCGTTGAACCGGTTGAAATGGGGTAAAGCCCTGAGATCTGTGGCATCCTGCTGAACTTCTCAAGGCTGGTGGATATGCTGTACTCATGTCTTGCATGCAGTTCGTGTTGTGCCTGGAACACAAAGCATTATCCCAACTGACTGGAAGAGTGGCCTTGTTTGACCCTCTCGAGAAAGGGAAGGGTGATCACCAGGACTGCAACAACTACCGTGGCACGCTGCTCTCGGTGCCGGCAAGATCTTTGCTCGATAATTCTTTATAGGGTCGCCACCATCTGCTTGAGCACCATCCCCAGACAGTTAAGCTTCACACTAAAGAGGTCAAAGATTGACAGTATCCTTGCCCTTCGGGTCCTCACCGACGCAGACAAGCGTTTCGGCAGGGCTGCTTGCAGCCTATGTTGACCTCTGAAAAGTGTTCGATCCAGTGAATCGGGATGCTCTCTGGATGATTCTTGGTCTTCGTGGGGTGCCACCAAACCTGATCAATCTGATGTCTGAACTATACTTGGGACTGAGAGTGCTGTTAGATGTGATACCATCTCCGACTTATTTCCAGTTGTTACTGGAGTTTGTCAGGGGTGTGTACTGGCCCCACACTTTTCAGCACTTGTATGGACTGGATTCTGGGAGGATGTCGGAGAGTCAAGCTGCAGTGCATCGTTTGGGAATGTTAAGATCTCTGACATTGATTTCGCAGATGATGCAGTCATCCTTGCGGAGACTCTGTAATATCCTTTGGAGGCCCCGAGGTGCTGAATGAGTGGAGGGAGCCGCTGGATTATGGTTTCCGGGGTCAAAACTAAGATCCAGGCTTTCAATGAAATCTTGGATGCTGCTATGTTGTCTGTACCTGTTTGTGGTGAGAATGTTGAGGTCTCGGAGCGATTCACTTACTTGCAGTGATATTCATCAGAGGTAAATAGACGTCTGGTTCGGGCCTTGGGAGTCATGGATTGACTGGATCATGGGTTGTGGTGCTGTCAGTCCCTGTGCAGGACAACAAAAGTCCGATTCTTCAGGTCCTTGGTGCTTCCGGTCTTGCTCGATAGATGTGAGACTTTGACTCTGACCAGGGATCTGAGACAGAGACTTCATTTCTTTGGTACCAGGTCTCGTTGGAGAATCCTTGGCTATCGCTGGTTGGACTTTGTGTCCAATGAGCCGTTGCTGAGAGAGACTCAAATGAGATTTGTTACCTGCATAGTCCGTGAGTGTCAGTTGCGGCTGTACGGACACATGGCTCGTTTTCCTGATGCTGATCCTTCTCACCAAATTCTCTCAGTGAGGGAGCCTTGTGCGTGGAGGAGGCCAATGGACCGGCCACGTGCGTTATTTGTAGCAGGTTGATCGGCATCTTAAGGAGATGGGGATGGGCCAAGCATCTGCCAAGGGGATGGCCAGACGGAAGCCCTTGGAGTAGCACCGGAAAGTTGACGCAGCAATGCGCTGCTCCGGCGCATGCTCCCACACCTGACCTGACCTGACGAAGCGGTTCAAGAGAAATAATTTTTAGGTCGGCTCGCTAACCTAATATAACTGTTAGATGTCCTTAGATCCGTCCGTCCGTCTGTCAACAATTTTTATTTTTCTATCTCCTCCACGATGTCTCGGCCGATTGAGTTCCAACTTGACACGATGATTCGAGGTCAGTCTAAAAAGTAACGGGACTGACTTCACAGAAATTTAATTCCAAAAAAT
>CM068954.1:6162739-6175470 GCA_035128595.1 Eptatretus atami
AAAAAAAAAAATGCACTTTTTTCCCATGGGGAGTACTTCACATGTGTGAAGTTTCATATTTTTTTTTTCCATGGAGTGGTTTCAGAGATGCAGACAGAGGTCCAAAGTTTTTCCTTTTTAGATCCTCGTGGAGGATCTCCAAGTCTTACTCACATTGTTGTTCTTGTGGACTTTTTTGTTTCACCTGCATATACATGGCAAGTATTCACGAAGATCCGATGAAAACTCTGGGTTGTGAACAAAAAATAGGAACGACGTCATAAAAATTGATATGACGTCATGGTGATGTATCATATGTGCGGTTAATTCATCTCTGCTAATGCCCTGTTCGATTCCCGCAAACAGAATTCAAAAAGCTTGCCTATTTCGGAGATAATTTTTTAGGCGATTTCCATTAGCGGAGATATTTTGACGTCATAACTTTTTTTTCTAGGAGGAATTTCAAAATCGGAGATGGTTACTGTCTGCGCAGGGTATTTTTACATATTATACGCCAAGTTCAGGAGGTTTCGATGAAAACTGTAGGCTGTGAAACAAAAAAGTCCACAAGAACAACAATGTGAGTAAGACTTGGAGATCCTCCACGAGGATCTAAAAAGGAAAAATTTGGACCTCTGTTCTGCATCTCTGAAACCACTCCATGGAAAAAAAAAATATGAAACTTCACACATGTGAAGTACTCCCCATGGGAAAAAAGTGCATTTTTTTTTTTCATGATGTCATTGGTGGCTTTGTTATGGTCATTTCATATGTTAAATGCTTTATCTGATCATTATGAAAAATGAGGGTCATCGAGTGCTAAATTGTACGGGGGAAAAAATTGATGTTATCAATCACGTGGTTTGGCAGCATATCTTTTTCTTCTTTTTTTTTTTAACATAAAACCTTCAAAAATCTTCACGAAACGTCTGAACAGATCAAGGGGAAACTTGACAGGTATGATCGGGCTATACATGAGGAACAAAAAATTCTCACCTATGATGTCATAGGTCACTGGTTTGGCAGCTATGATTGTTTTGAAGAATAACTTAAATAAACAAACTTCTCCAGAACGGCTTGACAGATTGAGGGGAAACTTCACCCATATGTTCCCCAAGCATTGGGGAAACCAGGGTGTTTATGAATAATTCATGGTCACATGGTCTGGAAACCATATTGGATTCAATGAAATCTTTTTAAATACACCCGAGCGGGTTTGACGGTCAGCTCGGATACAAAACTTGATGCAACCGAGTGTTAATCAACCTTAGCGACTACGGAAAGTGAAAACAGAATTTAAATTGAATTTAAAATAAACACGTGAGGCCGCTCGAAGCAAAAATCTCCATATTCCAGGAATCATTCCCAACATCATTATACAATTTTCAAACCCGCGTTTAGGCAGTGAAATAAATACTCTAAGTGTGTGCATTTAATGGCTGTATCCAGAACAGAGCTGGACCCCAACTAAAAGGCCTCGCCACCGAGAAGCTAATCACTCGTTGCCTGCATATCTTGCACGGCGTCACCTGACCAGCCAGCTCGCCCTCGGATGAAATGCCCTACCAAAATCTTAAAACGTCTGTTTTTCACCGGATTATGTCACATACTTGTAGAGAACATCCCCAACACATCTAAATATAAACATTAATCTCACAGATGCTACGAATAAGCAGTCCCTCAGGAGGACAGGTTACGAGGTGAAGCAATGAACGGAAAGCATGTGGTGTCCATCCCTTCCAGAGTCTCACAGTTATTTGAAGAATATATTTTTCCTCATGAAGTGCGTTTCTGAGCTGATTTGAACGGAAATTATCTTCATTAACGTGTAGCTACACCAGAAGGTCCCAAAGTGAAAACAGAAATCAACTAGAACTTAGACAGCCTCGTTATTGGCATGGAAACTACCCTCGCTGCAATGCATTCCACACAGACCGAGGATATAAACATTCAATTTCACAAAACTTGATGCAACCGAGTGTTAATCAACCTTAGCGACTATGAAAAGTGAAAACAGAATTTAGATTGAACTTAAAATAACCGCGTGAAGCCGTGTTGAAGTCAGCGGACCTCGTGTTGCCCAATAAACAGGGCCAGACGACAAGTAACGAGAACTAGTTGGTCAATTAAATTTCTTGATAATCCCGATGAAACCCATTATGCATTTTAGCCGTCCGATGCTTCCTTATTGGCCATTTGACCAATCGGTCATTTTGCACTTGATGACCCTGTAACCTTGACCCCGAGGCGGAAAATGCGAAAAAGGCCTCAGACGATGTATGGAGAGCAACTAGTATTATGAGGTCCGTCGAAAAAGTAACGGGACTGAGCCTGCTGTGTGCTCCACTTACACAACTTGAATGAACGGGTTGCGTCACAGTCTTTCGCAACATTCCAGTAATATATATGATTGGTGATGGTTGACTGCGCTCATTGTGTGATTTTTTACAGGTCGTGCTTTACACGTTGTCTAGTCTGAGTCGTCGCGCTAAGAGTAGTGAGCAGAGAGCCAATCTGAAGTTTCTTGCCAAGCTTGCAAAACACCTTCCGAAATCTTCGCAATGCTGCAGCAGGTCTACGGGGAAGAAACAATGTCACGTACACGTGCATTTGAATGGCACAAGAGGGTCAAAGATAGACAGGAGGAGGTTGAAGACGATCCACGGTCTGGAGACCTTCAACGAGCAGAAACGGCGGACAACATCGAGCATGTGAAGCAGATGGTGCGCGCAGATCGTCGACTCACGGTCGGATGATTGCCGAGGAACTTTCCATCAACAAGGACATTGTCTGGAGCATCATCACTGAAATCTCGAAATGCGCAAGGTGTGCACAGATGGTCTCCAAGCTGTTGTCCGAGGACCAGAACAGCAAAGAGTCACTGTCTGTCAAGACATTATTGATCAAGAAGGAAGATCCATATCTGCTCGGGAGAGTTACTGCGATGAATCGTGGATATTCGAATGCGATCCGAGACAAACGGCAGAGTCGTCAGTGGAAAAGTTCGGCATCACAAAGACCAAAGAAAGCAAGGATGTCGAGTCGAAGGTCAAGGTGATGCTCATCGCGTTTTTTGACATCAAGGGCATCGTCCACTCCGAGTTTCTACCACAGGGTCAAACATTGAATCAATAGTGCACAAGGAGATCCTCCGGCGCCTCATGAGATCAGTCCGGGACAAGAGGAGATCTGTGGGAGAACAACGCCTGGGTGCTCCACCATGACAACGTGGTGCGAGACCGATTGGTGCCCTGAGCATCCGACTCACAGTGCCCTGAGCATCCGACAGTTTCTGGCGCGGGAGGAACGTGCCAACTCTGGAGCAACCCCGTATTCGCTAAACTTGGCCCCTTGTAATTTTTCCTTTTCCCCAAGCTCAAGGGGGTGATCAAGGGACCCGATTTCCTGATGTGGAGGCCATCAAAAGGGCCATGATGACGGAGCTCCGAAGGATTCCAGCCAGAAGCCTTCTGGGGTGCATTAAAGCATGAAAGAAGAGGATGGCAAGTGTGTGAGACTGGAGGGAACTATTTTGAAGGGACAAGCTTGGATTTCAATATATTTTTTTGGAATTAATTTCTGTGAGTCGCAGTCCCGTTACTTTTTAGACTGACCTCGAATCATCGTGTCAAGTTGGAACTCAATCGGCCGAGACATCGTGGAGGAGATAGAAAAATAAAAATTGTTGACAGACGGACGGACGGATCTAAGGACATCTAACAGTTATATTTAGGTTAGCGAGCCGACCTAAAATTATTTCTCTTGAACCGCTTCGTCAGGTCAGGTCAGGTGTGGGAGCATGCGCCGGAGCAGCGCATTGCTGCGTCAACTTTCCGGTGCTATCCAAGGGCTTCCGTCTGCCATCCCCTTGGCAGATGCTTGGCCCATCCCATCTCCTTAAGATGCCGATCAACTGCTACAAATAACGCACGTGGCCGGTCCATTGGCCTCCTCCACGCACAAGGCTCCCTCACTGAGAGAATTTGGTGAGAAGGATCAGCATCAGGAAAACGAGCCATGTGTCCGTACAGCCGCAACTGACACTCACGGACTATGCAGGGTACAAATCTCATTTGAGTCTCTCTCAGCAACGGCTCATTGGACACAAAGTCCAACCAGCGATAGCCAAGGATTCTCCAACGAGACCTGGTACCAAAGAAATGAAGTCTCTGTCTCAGATCCCTGGTCAGAGTCAAAGTCTCACATCTATCGAGCAAGACCGGAAGCACCAAGACCTGAAGAATCGGACTTTTGTGTCTGCACAGGGACTGACAGCACCACCAACCCATGATCCAGTCAATCCATGACTCCCAAGGCCCGAACCAGACGTCTATTTACCTCTGATGAATATCACTGCCAAGATGAATATCACTGACAAAATTCTTCTTCGCCCCACGGTGAGTTTGAAGACATCCACCATCATCATCAAATATGGTGGACTGGAAGGCACTCCACAACTCTTCAGGATTCCCCAAAGCATCCAGGCCCCCAATTCCCCACTCAGCCTGTTCGAAACTCCTCAGCTAACCTTCATCCTTGAACTTGCCAACATCCAGCTGAGTCTGGAATGGTACCATTTCCTGGATTTAAGCTGCAACTGAAGAGTTGCTACCACAAGCCTGTGTTTGGTATTGAGGAACTGAGCACTCCGTTGAGCCTGCAGTTCTGCATCATCCTCCAGCGACCACCAATGAGCACATGGTCATATCCTTTGCCACACCGCCACCGTGGAATACCAAGTCCATCAATGAGCCTGTGGGCACTGAAACCATGAACCAGCCACCCTAAGTCCATGACTTCTTGCAACTCAAGGAACTTAGTGCTCTGGTTCACAGTTCCCATTCCATGGGGACCAACACACGTCTCATAACCATCCCTATCAGTTCCAGTCGATGCATTGAAATCCCTAAGACGAGAAGAGTATCTCACCTGGGGCACCTATCAAGCACAGACTCGAGCGTGGCATCGAATGCATCCTTCAAGGTGAGATTACTCGCCTCAGTCGAAGCATTTCCAGAGACCAGGGAAACAACACCCAAGAGTGACGAATCCTTCCTCTCATCATACGCTCATTGACCGGTGTTACCTCAATCATCATTGGAGTCAGCTTATTGAGCACAGCCACAGCAACCCCTTGGCATGGTAAACATCAGAGTGACCAGACCAATAGTCGTTGTAACCACCCGCCATGATCTCGCCGCAATCGGTCTTCCGAACCTCAGAGAGGTGCTGCAATACTGATGTCCAAACGCTTGCGCTCAGATGTAAACAGAGACGACAGGTGATCATCCTTAGGATAGGATATTCCAGGCACCCACCTTAAGGGACCGTCTCATCTGACCCGGAAGAGTTACACCTGGTTTTATCCTGTCAAAGAGTAGGGGCGAAGGCTTTGCTCCAATCCGTCATTTTTGTGAGCTGCTCTGCGCGAGGGCATCTGCACAGGATTACTCCACGAGTAGGTTTTCAATTTTCTTTGCGTCTTTCTTTGTTTTGAGGAATGAAGGGTTTGCGGTGGGTGGAGTGCAAATCCTGCACCAACCTCCTTAAAAAGTAACCCAAATGCAGGAGGACATCCGCAGACACAATTGGGCACTAGAATCGACATGAAACTTCATCATTCAACGGCTTTATCAATCGACATGGAACTTCACAATTATGATTTGTAGTTATGTGGAATATATTTTTTAATTTCAACCAGATTGGATGTATGTTCTGGCAGCCAGATTATTTCATATTTTGATACTGGGTTCAGGGATTTGTATCATGATGTTAATAATGTGGGCGAAGGCATATTGGATGTCCAAGAGTGCCCTTCTAGTTGATTACATTTTAAATTGTTATTGTGAAATTTTGATTCCTGTCCTCTCCCTTTGTACATCCCATCAGTCATTCCCTCTCCTTGGTTGATTCGATTCACCCTTTCACCTAGCCTCCCTTCTTCCTGTTATCAATCAAACTCTTTTGTTTTGTTTTTTGCTTTGATTAAACGAGCCCACCTCCATATGGAATGTTTCCATGTGCAATTTTTTGTCGGTGTGTCTCTTGAAGGGAACCCAAACACTCAGACCACCTGGACGCTAATCTATCCCGTGATACCCTACAAAATAGATATGATGTCTTTTCCCCATTTGCAATTTATAAAGCAAGTAATTTTGCAATTAAAAGTTGAAATCTTCTTTCACGTTTAGCCATGACTGCACACTCAGAAGCCGACTGCATATTTGTTCTGTCTCCGGGTTGCATTGCAGTACGATTTATCTCAAACGGCGAATATTTTTTTGATTTTCCACAAATATGCTGAGTCGATGCGTCCTTGGTGCTTGTATAGTAATACAACCGAGATGGTTTCATGCTACACCAATGGCCAAAACACCCTAAGTTTGCCAGAAATTGGATTGAGGTTGTCCAAAATAACCATGTGTGGATCAGGCCTACAAAATGTTCGCTTTTGTGCTCGAAACATTTACAGAGGTGTAAGAAAACAACAGAGATGCTCCAGATCTTGTGGTTACCTACCACGATTGAGAGAGGATGCCATCCCATGATTAAGCATAAGAAACACACGTCGCTCAAAACTCTAAGACCATCTCTACCCAGCTACCAGCACATTACATGGGCAATTTTGAGCTGTAAATCAAACCAACACCTGTATTGGCCCATCAGAGACCGATCTCACCTTGCTTGGTGTGCGAGCTAACAATGCCGTCACCTTGCCCTACGCATCTGAAGAGCTGGGAAACCGAGATCCCAGTGTCTCGGATGCCATCACATCAACTCCGAGATCCAGTAAATTACCCACCCAAGTGAATATGAATCAGTATGATCGGCATTCAAGAAGAGAGAGAGAATGAGGGTTTATATATGTGAAATGTCCTGCGTTTTTTGTATGTCTGTGTCACTGGGGCGGGATGTGGCACGGCACATGACAGCATGGACACGACCGGCATGTACATGACGGTGGACATGACACGCACGACCACAGACACAAATGGCGTCCCTGGAAGTTAAAAACAGGGACCATCACCCAACCTAAGGACACCTGGTCAGCCTTGATGGTGGACAAAGCATTCGTCACCCATTTGTTGGCAGTGTCCGAGTGTGCCTGGCGTGTCGGCTGTCAGGCGATGACGGTATTTATGCTGGAGTCATATAACTGATTAATTCAATTAACACGAAATTCCTTATAAAACATCAATTGATCGGAAAACAAAACCTACGAATCTGTAGTGAATATGCACTAGCGTTTTCATCTTCACGAACACCTCCACTGTTGCCATCATCGTCTGATTCGCTCGCATAAGGCTCAAAATGATACAGCTCCATATTCCCCCAAAAGCATTTCTATCACTAATTTTGTCTCCAATAATTAATTTATTCAAACATTCTACTAATCGGTTTCAACATTCTTCGAACCTTCAGAGTTTCTAATGACGGTGGAATCAATATGGAACCCTCGCTCGAATACACTTTCTCTATGTAAGCCGCCATTTGACTCGATGTAGATTCTGAGTGACGTCACTGACAAAATCTAAAATCGACACTTCAGGGCTTTTTTTCGGCACTTGTGATGGCAAAAAAATTTGAATATTTTTTCCCTTCATATTAGACCGCGATTAATGTTTTACAATGGTTTTCAGGAAAAAAAAATTGCGTTTGGGTTCCCTTTAAACAGAAAGTCTCTATGAATACATAAGTATCTTGTACTGCAGCAAGTTGTACGGCCCTCATTGCACAAGTTTTTAAAACACAAGCAGGCCCAATGTGCTGCTGTTTTCCTTCTTTTTTCGCCATTAGCTACTGGACTCTCCACGAGATGGAGCGGTTGCGAGGAGAACTACCAGCTGGCTTACAGTAACCACAGTGACAGTCCGACAGTGAGTGCACTGAAAGACAAAGAAGTTCCACTTATGGCTTAGCGACTCTACCGAAGTGGCCATCCAGGCGTTTCATAGAGTGCCTAAACCGCAGGGAACTCTATCGTGCGCTGCAGTCATTCGCACGTATCGGCAAGTATTGCATCTGAAGTGTTTGTAATAATTGTTACCATGTATCCGCAATGCACTAATTATTCTTGTTTTACCGAGGTGCAGTAGGTTATAAATGATGTCATCAGGGCTGAATTCAGACCCAAGGAAAGTTTTTTTTCCATAATGGATACCTGTTTTAACTTTGATTCATAAAAAAGCGATTATCGACGAACGATAATCTCTGTATATGAATGTGCTACTTTTTTAGAGCTATTTGGCCGGATGACTTGTTTGGCCGAGATGCGATGACGAGGGTGCCGACACTCCTCAACATCTACTTCCGGCACCAGACGCTGGGCCAGACCGGTGCTTGGGCTATCGTCGGCTCAACAAACGACCTCTCATTAGCCTGCTCCAAATTTTGCGGCACTTAACTAGCAGCTCGACCAATCCCTGCGTAGAGCTCGGGCTTTCCGTCACTTGGTCGGTTCTTTGCCGCACCATCAAGTCCTGAGCACGAAGCTTTGAACGATGGCCACGTTTTGTTCGTCATCGCACGATCAGCAGCACAAGATCTGAAAACTAAAGCAAAGAACAAGCACTTTGTTTGCATCCTTTGTGCGCTGATTTTCATTCACTTCTTCGACTCACGTCTTCAGCTCCTACTTGTCCATGTTTAACAGAAAAAAAGGTTTACAACGAGATACAATGGTCTAAGAAACATCACGCTTTTATTTCTCATTATATAGATGCAATTAGTAAGAAAATATACATTTCCTTACTAATTACATATAACATATTTGTTTTGTTTGAAAATTAATCACGTGTTGTGGTTTTTAGACTATTGTGAGAATGTAATTGCTCAAACTTGATTGAACAACCTGGTGTTTCCAAAACGCGATGGAGTGTCATCTAAGACTTGTTTTTATTTCTCCAATGTTTGTTTGGAGTTTACTTTTTGTTCCTCCTTTATTATTTTGGAAATCAAATTGCTACTGATCATCAGAGGGCAGGTGAATTAAGACCTATTTATGAATCCAGATAGTTTTAATGGTCAATGAGTGCTAATAATGCAAAAAAAGTGCTTGAAGTGAACATGTAAGTTGCATAGTATGTGATCTCACAAGGTTGGCTTTCAATGTTGTATCTCTTGTGATTGATTGATTATAATACATGCACAAATGGCAACGGTAAAGTTTCAGGTGTTAACGATAGCTTGACATCACTTTGCTTTGCACATGTATTTTTCTTTTTCCAGTTTTTAAAGGCTCTTGGCACAAGCTACATCCTACAAAACAGGGTCACACAAGTACCACCAAAACCATGACTACCAAACTGCTTATGATGTCTGTACTCCTCACAGGTCTGAAGTATTGGCTAGTTTGTGCGTGCGTATGGTACACGCACGGGCACCGTGTTAGGTGATCACATACTGTTACACGCATATGAAATGTTTAGATAGGTTTGACGAATGTGCAATGTTTGAACGTGTGCGTCGATGTTTGAATGTGTGCGTCAATTACTGTTGCCAGTGGACCTTTTCAGGCCTTTGGATGAGTATTTTGAGTCATGTCCTCATCCCACTCTCCCTCCCCTTATGCGGACTAGTTTGAGTTTGCTTGCTATGCGGGTCCTCTTTTCTACCTGCGGTAAATGGGTCTAAGCAACGCGATAACATTATCGAATCGGCTCTGCTGGTAGAGTGGTCCACCATGCACGCAGCCATCAAGGGAAACGGTGCTCGAAATGGAGAAATCTCACTGCGGGTGTCATGTTAACGTTGCACAAGTATTTCTTTATTGGATTTCGGCACATGCTGTTGATGTGTATATATACATTTACATATTTATATATTTTATTTATGCAATGCATTATATTGTTTCCCAAATGACAGGCCAAAAGCTGGTCTATTTAACAAACAAGACAAAAAGGGCCTAAAGTTTACCCATGAGGTATATGAATAATACTCTGCACTGAATGCCTGCATTATTATATTGGTTTCATCACATCTGTTTGTGTATAACCTTCTAAGCCTGTATATTAAACGATGCGTTCTTCTAAGGAAAATCGTCAAAGCAAAATTGCACAAAACATGTGCAATTTTGCACAAAATTTTGCTTTGTCAAAGCAAAAATTGCAAAAAACATCCTTGATTAGCAGTCACCACCACGGTGGGGTTAACACAAATGATGTGTGAAGTGCAACAGTGTTTCTGCCTTGGTGTTAACAGTGTCAGTCGAGAATGGTGTAATCAAGGCAAAATGACTGTATGCAGTTAACTATCAGCAAAAACCCTGTAATGATTATAAAAATCAAATCAAAAGGGGGGTTGTTAAACAAGAAATGTATGAAACGATGATGAAAACTGATGATGCTCCGAGTTACGTTCGGCACAGATAACTGTTTTGTTTTTCAATGAAGTGGCAATGTGCATTGCTCTAATAATCAAACGTTCCCCAAAGAGGAATCGATTTTGGCCTTGACATTAATGTTGCCCATGTTTTGCATATCTTGTGAATCTTGTTCTCTCAACCGTTATGCTTTCGTGTCTCGAAACAAATACAGCAGTTTCTTTTTGATTCCGTTTCATTTAAGTACAAGGCCATGTTGAAAAGTAATGCCTCATATCTTTTTTTACAAAACAGTAAAGATATTCGAATGATACAAAGCGCAGTTCACACATTCGTTCTTCCTGCCACTGGGTGCAAAGTCTCATTATTCTGACACGAGATGTTTCAATGCTACATTAGTCAAGATGGCAGGGCAGCATGATGTTATCAGTACTTTGAAGTGCTGGAAACGAGAGTTGGGATGACGACTGGAGATGAGAGTTGGGATCTGATGGATTTTCCTGTATAGATGACCGATTGGAGATTGAGAGTTGGGATGACTGACGAGATGAGAGTTGGGTGCACCGTTATGATCCTGAGAGTCAGAGCTAGTCAATGGAATCCCACTACAAAAAAAAAATCACCAGCTCTGACTTGGTTCCGTCGGATTTTCACTCTTCCCCAAACTTAAAGAACACCTTTGTGGAGAACAATTTCTTCCAAATATGATGTCAAGGCCACATGAATCACCGGTTAAGTCAGCAGGATACACACTTATATCGTGACGCATCCAGAGCGTTGGCAGAAATGTGTGGACCACATATGTTAATAGACAAATATTCATCATGGTTGAATAAAGATTAATGTTAGTATCTCGTTTTGTTTCATTTATTATATTATATATTTTTTTTAACCTGTTTGAAGAAAGGAATAGAAGGTATTACTTTTCAACACACCCCGTATTACTGAATCAATGATTGGGGCAGGGTCAAAGGAAGAAATGGAACAAACTGGCAAATGAGATGAGCATGGACAAAGTACTCTGCAGCGAGACAATGCTGTCAGAGTAGCAGGTAGTTAGGTGCTGCCAAGGTGTGGCACACGCTCCACTTAGCACTGGGGATGAGGCGAGCCCTGATCGACATGTAGGGCACAACCTGTCGGTGAAACTCGCTTTAAACGAGTTCAAATCACATGGTACATTGACGTGAGAATGCGTCACACACAAGCCTTTGCAGAAAAGCAAAGCAGTTAATCCATAAATCGATCGGGTAATATCTTTCAGGTTATCCTTAGGCCCAGTCCCACTTTTGACGTTTAGCAACGTATGCCGATTTTTTGAAAAAAAATTCTAAAACGCCTGGCACACGTTGAATACGTTATGGGGTAAGTTTTTGATAACATTGAAAGCACGCTGGAAACATGCCATACGTCGTTGCACGCTGGCTCTAAACGTTGTGCTTTTCGGTTGTCCTCAAATTTTTGCATGCTTGAAATTTCACGACGTATGCCGGCGTATGACTCACACGTTCCACTACGCTGCCATAAGTTGTAGGCACATTATTAAGATCGTTGACAGACGTCACACATGTTACTTGTAAGTTAATCATAGTTGGAAACACGCCGAGGTATGTTAGCGTACCCGAAACTTATTCCTAGCCTATGAGTAACGTGTTGTAGGACTTACGCGATCGTTGACACGTCGTCACACGTACTTTTAGTTACTCATAGGTGAAGACGTCGGTATAATGCTTAGCGTGCCTGAACTTATTTATAACCTATCAGTGACATGTTGCTAAC
Organism: Eptatretus atami; assembly: GCA_035128595.1. Lineage (NCBI taxonomy): Eukaryota > Metazoa > Chordata > Myxini > Myxiniformes > Myxinidae > Eptatretus > Eptatretus atami. The sequence continues at coordinate 6,174,819 of CM068954.1, forward strand.
ACGCTACGCGTCGTTGACACACTTCGACACTCCTTGCTTGAAAGTTACTTATACGCGAATCATGCCGAGTTATTGTTTAGGGCAAAAGAGGCTTTTATCTACCTATGTAGTGACGTGCTTTGCACCTGTTGTGTAACGCACCTCGCCGCATATGGCGTTGTAGACGTATTTTGACGTTTACCGGACGACTACAGAACTTAACGAACGAGTTCCCAACCTACAGATACCAATAATGATGTAATGGCAGCGATTAGGGGAATTGGTAAATATAAAGGGGTTTCAAGGAGGAACCCGTCAGTGTTGCAGACTACATAGCGAGTACATGTCCATGACATTACGGGAGATGGAGATTGCAACGATGACACTACATATCTACCTGTCCTCCAAACATCGCATACCCTCATTCGATTTGGCACTGCACCAGTTGCGTTGCCAATAGAACCGAGAGAAGAAGACGTGAACGGAGGAGAAGGTACTTGGGTGACACCATGGATCGGGATTATTTGCACCGATAAGATTTTGCACCGATAGACACCAGTTGATTTGCACCGATAGAACACGTTAAGTGTAAACAATTGCGATTGTTTGGCACAAGCATCATTTTCAATAGTGGAGTTTTGAGCGATTTTAGCACGTTGAAAGATCTCTCTTC
>CM068954.1:6203034-6223246 GCA_035128595.1 Eptatretus atami
CAACCCCATCCATACTTGCTCTTCCCTTCCCTCCTATGAGTACTTTTTCTCACCTCTTCCTCAACTCAGATCCTACCCTCTACCCCTGTCCAATCATATTATTCCCGATATTTATTTGTCTCAATTCTTTATGTATTTTTTACATTGGTGAACAGTGTTAGTGAAAGTATGAATATGTTCATTTTTATCAATCGAATGCACAAACTTCAATGAACAAGCCAGGTCAAAATTAATGAATAAGATAAATCATGCTACGGTGTATCTTTGAGGCTAACTAAATCAAAGGCCTTTACAGAGAAGCCCCAGCATGTACAACTCAGGGCACCGACCTGAAAGTTGTCCTTTTGACGCTCCTGTTTCCTCCAATAAAGCGCTCCAAGGGTGTGGCCAGTTACCATTGACAACTGGCTTAACTTCATGGCGCCACCATTGCGATTTGGCTCATTTAAACACCCTTCCCAGAAATTGTCAAATTCACATGCAATTGCCCAGTGCAGCCAGCAGAGAAGCAAGAAAAGTTTAAACCCAGCATTCTTCACAAGAGAGGTAGCAAGCAAGCTCTTTTGTAAAATTGTGGCACAACCAAGCTATCGGAGAAAATTCGTTTAAACACCAAGAGAGAAAAGCCTTTGAAGTTAACCGATAGAAGACTAACCGATCGGTATGAAAGGTGGCCCAAAGTATGCAACCCAACCATGCAGACTCCCAGCAAAAGCCAGCTTCTGATAATGAATTATGCATTTCAACAAGAAAACTTATTTCAGAGAACAAACTTCAAGTATCCCAGCAGTCTAGAAAATGAAAAAATAGAGGAAGATTGATGAGGAAAGAACCCCCACAGCACTGAGATATGTGCGGATGTTTGCACGTGTGCCCAGCCAGCATATCAAGCTGCATGCTGACATCAGTACCCTCACTGTTCCCCCACCTCACGCGCATGCCCCAAAGTGTCGCGCTGAGCACCCTGTGTATCTGCACACGTCGTGGAAGCATCGGGTCCTGATGACATGGATCGTGCCTGCTGCAGAAAAGTGCATGTGAAACGGGATAGAGTGGTGGAGAAAAAACAAGGGCTATTATGTACATAAAACATATATATATATATATATATATATATATATATATATAAAATATATACGAGGTTGTGTAGGTGTGTTTATATATACAGTGTATATACATGAAACAAAAGGAGCAACACTGACTGCAAATGCAACATGATCTGCCATCATGCACCTATATTATGCCAACACATCAACTCCAAACTAAATTGGTGTCCGTGTGGCACTCAGGTCTTTGTAGATCGAGATTTATGGTCATAAATGAAAGTAGGGCCACCAATACAGACTTTGACCTAACCATTTAAGTTGCCATCCGGTTATCTCTGTCTTGTGATTGCATTCTATTTCTCATGTCCCCATCTTGGTCTATATATTAATATATATATTATATATATATATATATATATATATATATATATAATATATATATATATATATATATATATTAAACCTGTTTGCATATAAACGGATGGCTGTGTATGTTGAGCTGTGGTTCCGTCCTCCAGTGTAACTAAATTGCTCCTGTTAAGCCAACAGCACATATTGAAACGGCCACGCAGTGCAATTAGTAAAACAACCACATTATGGTGGATTATCCGCACATGTGCAGTTTCATATCCACTCGGGTGTCTTAGGAGAGTATTCGCCAATGGTCTCATGTTGCCCGTTGCAATAATAAAAAAACTAGAAGGACACTCTTTGACATTTCAACGTTGCCAGATATGCCTCTGCCAACATTATTATATCACTGTACATACTTGTACCAAGTTTGATTTAAATCCCTCAACATCGATTCAAAATATTAAATAATTCTGGCTGCCAGACCATGCGTCCAATCAGATTGAAATTTAAAACATATGTTCTCCATGATTACTAGATCATAATTGTGATGTTTCACATCAAATGATGAAGTGGTTCAAGAGAAATAATTTTTTTTAAAGATTTTTGTTCAATCCAACATGGCTACCAGACCATGTGACCGATTGATTATTCCTGAACACCCTGGTATCCCCAAGGCTTGTGTACCATGTGTGTGAAGTTTTCCCTCGATCGATCAAGCCGTTCTGGAGAATAAGATTTTTTTTAAAGTTTATTCTTCAAAAAAATCATAGCTGCCAAACCATGTGACCTTTGACATCATAGTTGGAGAACTTTTTGTTCCTCATGGATAGGCGATCATACCTGGAAAGTTTCGCCTCAATCTTTTCAGCCATTTGGGAGATTTTCGAAGTTTTTTAATCTCAAAAAGAATATGGCTGCCAAACCACATGACTGATGACATTATAACCCCCCCCCCTCCAATACAATTTAGCCCTAGATGACCCTCAAATTTTTTCATACTGATCGGATAAAGCATTCGTTCCACTTATGCAGTTATGACGTCATAACGAAGCCACCTATGACGTAATAATAATTTTTAAAAATCACATGTTTCCCATGGGGAGTACTTCACATGTGCCAAGTTTCAATCTTTTCATGTAGAGGAGATAGAGTTCCAAAGTTTTTCCTTTTTATCCAACATGGCTGCCACACACGTGACCTATCCATCCATCCATTGGGACCATACTCTGTACAGAGCGTTGGTGCTGCCTAAGCAGTCTCCTTGGCTATTGGGCACAATCCTGGACGGGTCACACTCCGACACAGGATACCAGCAAACTGGCATGTCGGAATGATGACAAGTCGAGTTAACCCGCACCGTGGTATTAATTCAACATTGGAACAGCTGAGCGGGATTGGAACTCATGGCCCTAGGATCCCAAGCCCGCCACCCTAACCATTAAGCCAACACCAGGATGTCGATCATCAACGTCAATAATTATCATTCTCCAAAATAAAGACATTAATATCAAGGTATTTACTGAATGACAAAGGGTCAGACCTTTTGCCCAAAGTATGAACATTTATAAATATGCTATTGCCATGCACAAGGGGAAATAATAAATTTAAGGCCCTGTTAAAAAGAACTATTTCCGTACAACATACACATTTCGAGGTAGATACAGTTCTAACTCTCCCCCACCTGCTCCCTGTATGCAGCACATATTAAAAATACGATTTGGCCGATAAAACTACCATTTGCCTCAGAATAGGTTGAGTGGCATTTAGAAGATGTTTGAACAAACTCACAGTAACCTAACTGTTTTCAGAGCCTCAAAGTTTACCTTCCTGAAATCGAATAGCTTTACTCTATTACCCAAGACGTAAACTCTTAACGGAATGCTTGTACCCACAATGTGGTCATTTGTCCCTAAATATTCCACCTTCCCCACCATATTGGGATCATGACTTTAAAAGAGGTCCAAGATGGCACTCCCTCCCCCCTCCCACGAGTTGGCTTATCCACAAACTGGCTTAAAAAGCAATCCTGGACTCGATCTAGGAAATCCTCATCTGCTCTACCCTTTGCCTGGTCCTGTTCCCAATCTATTCCTGTCAAGTTAAAAGTTTCCATAATCAATACTCTTCCCAGAACACATGTCTTTCTGAATTCTTCATGAACCTCTCAATCACTGCACTCCCATGAGAAGCCCTATAAAAGCATCATATGAGTACCTTACTATTCTTACAATCCCAAATCTTTGTCCACGTAGAATCCTCCACATTAATTTCTTCCTCAACATAATTCCTTTCTCTTGATACACTACTGCTTTGCCAACATTGCTCGATCTCCCATTTCCTCTTTCCTTTAACAAATATACATTTTGTATCGCCTTCTAATGAAGTAGTATGTAAAACACAAAATGATTACCTTGGGTCATACATATACATACATACATATATCCTTGGGTCAAGTGGTTGCGGAGAAAACCAATTTAAAACCGAATAAAGGTCAAAAAGTGAAGACCTCTGCCGACGTTCGACAACACTGTCAAGGATGGTTGTGGATGCCTATTACTCGTTTAGTTAATTTATGATGAGTAATAAATATGACCCTCTGATGCACCTTCCTAAGGCAGCACCATTCACCCCACACTTATTGAACAGACCTTGGCCCTCAGGAGGACCTGATTGATGGTTGTGCGCTCATCATCAGACGAGTCATCGGTGTCGTCACCGGGTAATTGGGTGAGACTGCTTCCAGAACCAGTAAGGCTCGCTGCCCCACGCTGTGACGGGTCTTCCTTATCAAGGCTATCGGGTGTATGCCGATGTACACCCCAATTGAAGTTGTCCACACTTTCACCCTGCCGATGCAAAAGAAAAAGCAAATGGGACACTCGCACGAATAAGCAGGCCTCAAAGCAACAACATACATCGTAAGTCATACAGCACCATGCATTATATACAATAATTTTTTGAGGCTGATGAAAGTACCTTACTACAAGTCGATTTACTGATCAAAACATGCTCGGAAAGTTTACAAACTTACTGCACAAAGATAGTACATTAATGCAGACCAGGAAATGAAAGGAAGAAGCTGCACATGCTTTGTGATGTCAACATTTCATGGTAAGATGGCAAACAAGGAAAACGAAGAAGAAGACACAATCAAGTGCTTGAAATCATGAAGTATATGGTATCAGAAAGCAAACGTAGCAGGTACAAATGGGTTAAAACACACACACAAAACTCACCTGTAATTCCTAAGAAGAAAGGAGAGAAAGCATGTGGGTGTTACACAAACAATGAAAGTGAGAAAAGTGTTAAAATCCAATTTAGAATAAACTCTCCAATTCATTCACACAAACCAAACTTTTGTTCAAAGGAAGATATCTTTATGCCCGTTTATAAGATTACGTTACGGTGATGTTGAGCCTCGATGTGGATTAAAGTCACGGCTAGTAAGGCACCTAATAACATCCACATAAAGAAAACCTTTAAAGCGAATATTATTCATTTTAAAGTGATAATTAGTGTGGACACTGCAGGACACGATAGGATGTACAAAATAAGGCATTTCAATTTTCATTGGTTTGAATTAGTCTTGAAAACATACGATACTGTATTCTTGATGAAAAGATTTCAGTTATTTTGACTAAAGAATTGGACTTTTAACACGATATCATTTGTTTAAAAGTCGTTTTTTAAAAATTGTGTATACTGTTGTGTCCGCGCCGGTTAAGACTGACTTGGACGGATAGCCGAATGTTTTCCCTGAGAGGTGAACAGCTAAGCTTCCTGGATATTATGGCACACGTGGGATGGGGGGAGGGGCAGCAAGCACACGTGGGACGGGGGGAGGGGCAGAAAGCACGCGTAGCGGTTGGAGGCACAAGGGTTTATACTCGAACCCACAACGAATAGACAGACACAAGCAATCGTAATAAATAGGGGTTCAATGGAACATAAATCAGGTATTCATAAGAGAAATAAATCAAAGCATAATAATTAAAATAAATCAAAACATGACGTAATGAAACGTGAGGTAATTTGCAGCCTAAAATCAAGGCGCCTCCAAACACAGTTACAAAAACAGACAGGGGGAAAGATAAAATAAAAGGAAATTCCCTCTCTTTATTCTGGCACGAAGCTTTGTCCAGAGATGGTCTTTTAGAACTTGATGATCGAACCACGTCATCCTGGGCGGGAAGCCGCAAAATGGCGCCAAGCCGTTCTCTGCAGTCACGCATGGGAGGTCATCCGCGCAGACGGTATTCCATCGCTAAGGGCCCAGAAAGTGCTGTACAGCTTCTTTTCACGAGCAAATATGCCGACCATTCCTGTCTTGCACCAAGTCCGTTCATCACAACGCCCACCTTCCTCCTCGACCATACAACGAGACGATTTCTGAGGCCCCGTGATAAGGCCACGAGGCACACTCTTCTTCCTTCCTTATAAACGTACATGCTTCGTGACTCAGGCGAACAGTCAACAGCTGGCATTTTGCTCCAGCGCACGAACAAATTTGCCTCAGTATGAACATGAGAATCATGCAGCCTTCTTCCCCGTGTCGAGAGGAAGCCAGCGAGCTAGATTATTTTACCTCCAATCACGTACCTCACACAACTCTCCTCTCCCCCGAACCTTCTGACCTCACACCCATCCATCATCCAACCCAGGGGCATGGTTTGCTAGTTGTCATTCCTGGAGGCAGGGTTTTTGCCTGCTTGGAACGTTTGGCTTGGTTGTTGCTTTAAGGACATGATTCCTTTTTATCAAAAATTTAAATGCAAAAACATAGGAAAACGTCACAGGGGGCAATCACATACTGGGAGAAATTAGCCTTAATCCCTACCTAATTAACACAGCGGTGACACGTAACAACTTAAGCTGACAGTTTCCCTACTTAAATTACATTGAGCTGTCTTCTGTTCGTTCACGGACCATGCTACTCTACAATCTTACCTTTACTATGAAGTTCCTCCATCTACCCCACAAACGCAACACTACAATTCCACAGCTCTTTAACCCTTTGAGGACCACGAGCATCTTGAAAGAAATTTTCAGATAGAAGGCCAAATTTAATTATTAGTTTAGCTAACTTTCAATTTTTTTTTTAATTGAAACTCGAGAGTAAATACAAGTTTGATGAAATATACGACTTTTTAATCAACAAAAAAACAAAAGATAAATTATGAAAATGATAAAAGCTCTTACCCAATGTTAGCGACAATGTTTGCCAATGTACAAATATAAAGTAATCTAAAATTGCAGGGAAGATATCGCAGAGTTTAGGGACATATGTGTCCCTCGATCCTCAAAGGGTTAAGGGCTCATGCAACTACTCCTCTCCCCTGAGATGTTTGTTTGAATGAAGTGGGTAACCTACTGTCTCTGAAACTAATGTCCTGAAATGAAATTTTCATCTGCTGCCCGGTTTTAATGAAATCAGTCCTTTTCATAAGAAAAATGACATCATATCTGAAATTTTCCAAAATAAATCTCCAAATGTGCCATCTCGTGACTGCTAAGTTGTGACATGGCAAACTGAACAGTATCTTGGTCCGAAACAAGTTCGAGTCGAAAAATGGCGATGTCCATGACTGCAGCAGCGTTTCATCGGTGCACATTGAGGATAACGACTTTAATGTGCTTTCCACAGGCTCAGTGTGAGACCTGTGTTTACACCGTACGTGGGTTCCCACTTTTCCCTGGTCATCATTCCATGTCATCTTGTCGAGTACAATGAAGTTAAAAATTGGTATAATCCTAACTAAGTGCCATATTTTTCCTACGTGCTGTGGTCAACACACAAAATAAGAACAATATATGATAATTAAATCCAAATGACAAGGACAGCATTATCCCAAGCCTCCACGAGAGGTCACTGCATGAGCCAAAATAGCCAACAACTTGGGATCTTTTGGCCACTCAAACATTCAATGGAAATCTGACAACAGTGTACTTACTGCATAACATATTTTTCATTGGTTTTGCAGTCATTTTCATGAGACTGTACTCGAGTCAAAGAAAGTAAATGGAAGCCCAAGAACATTCTACATATCTTCCTACCATTAAAATTGCAGGTCATTCAGATTGCGATCACAATCGGAGGGCAGGGTATATTAAATGAATAGCAATGTTATAAATGATGGAAGGAAAATTAAATGGCGATTGCTTAATACTTATTTTATCTTCGATTTGGCAAAGAAATTAGCATGGGAAAATACAAATGAAAAGAAGCAAACAACAAGAGGTAGTCGGAACATGAAGAGTAATTACAGCTGAAATATCAGATGTACAACTAAGTGAGGAAAAGCAACAGGTAACACAGCACAAAAGAGGGATTGTAGAAGATTTGCAAAAGCCAAACATCACCACAGCAGAGGAGAAGAAAATATCTACATAAATAAAATAGACAAGGCCATCAAATGACAGTAACAATGGTCTGTCTGGAGTCAATAATTAACTGATCGATGCAACATCCAGAGTCAGAGCAAGGAAAGTATGTGTGAAGCTCAATGTCTCAGCATATCCATCGGGACCATACTCTGTGCAGAGCGTTGGTGCTGCCGAAGCAGTCTCCTTGGCTATTGGACACATTCCTGGATGGGTCGCTACTCCGACACAGGATACCAGGAAGCTGGCACTCATTTTGCCGACCTCTGAAGGATGACAGGCAGTGAACCCCACCTGGTATTAATTCAACAGCAAGGGGGATTTGAACTCAGGATCCTAGGATCCCAAGCCCACCACTCTAACCATAAAGCCAACACAAGGCATGCTCTATATCAGCTGCAGGAACCAGTAGAGCTGCAGAGAATAAGGAACAATCAGGAGAAAATAAAACAAGAAGCCTATCGGATGAAGAAAGTCAACCCAAAGAAAACAAACTTGGATAACAGAAATCTAGTATCAACCCTGAAAGAATGGTAGAAACAGAGTGTGAAGACAAACTGCAGTCTCAAAGCAAGAGAGGCATCAGGGAAGACATGGAAAATTAATTTGAAATCAGAACTTTAAACATGACACAAGAAGCTTCCACAAATAATGTGGGGAAGGGAAGATAATTGGACCCTTACATTATCTCAGTGAGGGAGCCAATGGGCGGACCACGTGACTCGTGGTTGCAGCAGGTTGATCGGCATCTCAAGGAGATGGGGATGGGTCAGGCATCTGCCTGGGGGATGGCTAGACGGAGGCCCCTGGAGTACCAACGGAAAGTGGACGCAGCGACGCACTGCTCCGGCACATGCTCTGATACCTAACCTAACTATACCAACAATCCCAGGCCCTCAAGAAGTTGGATAATTATGGAGACAAACATGGAGTTGTTTGCTCAAGAAAGCAAAGTGGATAATGGGAATAAAAGAGGTTGCAAGTTGATTTCCACAACAAAAGGATCGTTTTGAGTTCCTTTCATAGCTGAAGCTGACCTTTCACAGATGGCATGCAAACACCTCTGTGCGTGAAGTTGATTATAAGAGGAGTGTGGGAGCTGCTACCAGCACAGCAAACGCAGTCATACAGCAAGCAGTATAATGTGGTGTCAAAGACTATCCAAAATAACCACATCAATTGCTACCTGAAGTTTAGGCAGGTATTTGGAATATGGCCAGGGTGTTCATGATACCTCACCAACTCTTCATGGAAACATCTTTAACATCCAGCAAAGACATGCTAGCAGATGGCTCTCCAGCGTAACATCCATCCCTTGATAAGTCTTGTATGACCATGTAGCTAACTTAGAATACTCTTGCAACAGGGAAAATGTGAGAGTAAGTGGTATTGTAAAACGTACATTGAGGAGACAGTGAGTGTTAACTTTAAGACAGTGTAAAGTAAGTTTGTTGTGTAAAACCTCCTGCTTTTGAGCGAGACCGGGTGAGGACTTGGGAATTTTACAAAAATGTGCTTTACAATCAATCTGGACACTTTCAAAGTGCCACGGACAGGCATGGCAGTTCTCTGAAGAGGGCTCACAAAGGCCCGCAGGATGGGTAGCTGTGGAGCTCACAAAGGACGGTGGAGAGATCCTGAATGGAGGGTGGGATGTATACTGTGGGAAAGCACTGCCCCCATCCAGAGGAACAGCCAATGGAGACCGGCCATGGGTGGTCCCGAGAGGTAATAAAAACGGCTGCACATGCATGCTCTCCTTCTCTCTCTCTGCTTCTGTGGCTGGTCGTGCAGGGCTGTGAGGACAGTCAGGAAGAAATAGCCCTGCATCATCTTCAGACCTCTACTCCTCTGCATTAAGAGGTGCACTGCAGCCACAACCATCGTCGCCCCTGCATGCCACCAGCTTCATGTCTGCTTCAAGCTCTCACCTGCCCCATTATTTTGTGTGCAAATCCGGTAATCGACACCATAGTTGGGTTTGCTTTATTTCTCTTTTGTATACAAGTTTGAATGTCCCTCATCCACACTTGTCTGTCGACCACTTAGTCCGTCCCATGTATTTATTCATAGTGTCTTGTCTACCCTTATTCCTGTATTTTCTTTTTCAATGAACCCCATTTTGACGATAAAAGAAACATCTTCCCACCTCGCTGCCTCCCGTGCATTGCGCCAAGTTTGGCCTCGTTTGGGTGATCCTTGGGGAAGGTCAGTATTAAGTGAACACAGTATTATAAACGCAGTTTTGGAATCCGCTGATGGTCTTAGAGTTAGACCATCCAGCTCATGGCAGTTTGTGTTAACGGACCCCTCCGATGTGACAGCAAGCAACCTCCTCTGTCTAACAGGAGTATCGACAAATTATGAAAGCAGACATTTGAGGAGCAGAAAGCTTGAATAATCAGGGCTAAAGCAACTTCATGCTTACTGGCTGGAAGGTCACACATGTATTTGAGGATGGGAGTGTACATGCAAGACATCATTTAAAAAAGAATACATTGGTGACTGCAGACTGTGGGCACAGCACATGTGATGATACTCAATAAGAATGAGCCATCAACAGATGCAGGAAATTATGGGCTAAAACAACACTCTAAGTCAAAGCAACAGCAACTGGTAGACACCTTGAAGCCAACAAGATCATAGCATGTTAACAGAAAGATAAATGTAGGAACAAAATAGAAGCAAAGAATAGGCTGTTTATTGTTTTATAATGACTACTTAGGTATGCAGATTGCATCCATTCCAATATTAACCAAATTAAAATCAAACTCAGAAGATATGTCTCAAATGCTGGTTATATCTATGTCAATATATCCGTAATCACCATTTTGTTCCACCATGAGCTGTACATTATACTGTACATATTTTCCAAATTGCCACTATTAGACAAAAACTCTCACATAGAAAAGCTAAAGTTTCATTGAAGTATTGTTGTTCATTTTTACAGCTATTTGAATGGCACGGTCTGATTATGGTATATTTCATTGGTTGCTGGTGTAATTATGGAGTAATTTGGTGATGGGTAAAACAAGTCATATAAATGCTCGACCAATGAAGTTTGACAACTCCATTAAATTCACCTGAATAAACAATATCATTCTTCATGGAATAGATACAAAGAGAAACAAGCCAACAAGCCCGAAAGCAAAATAACGAATTAAAATCGAAAATAAATAACTTTTTTTTTTAAAATATAAAAACTTGTCAGTCTTGAGTTTTCAGTGCTGCTGCAATAATTAGAAAGAAAGAAAGAAAGACCGAGTCATACTCAAAGCTCACCTCAGCATCTTCAAGCTCCACATCCAGGAAATCAAACTCTCTGAATACCCCAAAGGGTTGCTCAGTGGCTGCAGCACCATCATTCTCATGCTCTTTCTTGATTTCGGGAACGTCTGCTGGCGTCACAATTTCTTCCGCACCTTCGAGTGCCTCAAACTCGGCCTCTTTCAAAACTACAACCTGCTTGGATGCAAAGATTACTTTAACTTGGGGATTTTAAAAGGCCATTTTGAAAAATTCTATTTTTTTGATCTATTAATTAACAACCTACAAGTCACTTAGAAAGTCGGCATCTACATCATTTACTGAAAGGGTTGCTTATAACTACATTTATTTGAGTCAATAATATTTTTTGGAAAATATGCAATATTGATAGAACAGCATATATTATACTGGGGTGAAAGGATGGAAACCTTGATGAAAAACGGTGCCCAGCTGATTATCCGGGCAGTTGGGACATCAGTCAATTGCCTATAAGTTAAGGTGATACAGGAAACCCTCCAATATCACGGGTTTTAGGTTCCTGGAAAATGCTGCGATAGTTAAAACAACGATCATGGAAACCAAGGGCAAATGGGAAAGCGGAGGGTTCAGTTTCTGGGCTTCGAGAAGATATCGAGGAAGATCGACGGTAGCAATAAATAAACACATTACTGTTGAAATAAACACGTAAATGTACATACAAAGCATGTTAACATTGAAATACACATGTAACTACAATAAATACAATGTAAATTAAACAAAAACACGCCTTTTACCTTTTAAATTTATTACAACACAGCGAGGTGGGTGACGGTAAACATATTACGTACTTGTACTGTACTCTACTGTAAATAGAAACCACAAGACTTATCTAGGGATGATGCTGTTGGAGGGGAGAGGGTGGAGTGGGGCAAGGGTGAGCAGGGAAGGGGCAAGCAGGGAAGGCGATTCAGCGAATGGAAAAGCAACATTAGCTTGACGACGAAGGTGCTTGTAGCATGCCCACAACCCACAATGGAGAAGGGTAACGATTTTAAGGATAATGAAGGTTTACGAATGAAGAAGAGTACAATGGGGAAGATTCTACCGACAATCTTTGAGAAGGGGAACGCGATCCTTAAATCGCCTTACCTTGAACCACAATCTTCCCTGCTTGGGGACTAAGGTACGAGATGACACCATCTTCCATCTCATAGGTGTTAAAAACCAGTTCCGTTATAAATCCCTTCGCCTCGATTTGTTTCATGAGCTGTACATGAGAATGTGTTTGAGAACAGGGCTTCAAATCCAGATATCGGAAATTAAGTGCTTGGCATTAAGGTTTGAATACAGAGTTGGAAAATGAACGTTTGTGAATTAGGTTTGAAGGATAATGAAGATTTACGAATGAGGAAGAGTACAATGGGGAAGGTTTTACCTGCAAACATCGACCCCGTAATGGCGGACCATACAGATGCCGCATTTTCTCCTCGAGCCAACCGATCTAACAACTCGATCTTTTCGCCCAACGTCATAACCTTTCTCTGCCTTTTCGTACAACTAACTTTGTCCATCGCTTCACATTTGGGCTCATTAAAAACGGTGCGTGAGAAACACCACAAGGCTCTTAATGGGAGATAATCGTTCAGCATGGGACGGGATGTCGAGGTTCCCTGCTTGGAGAGCAAGCAAGGTACGAGATGACATTGTCTTCCAGAATAATCATGTGTCGTCGATGTTAAAAACCTGTTCCATAATAAATCCCTTTGCCTCGCTTTGTTTCATGAGCTGCACATGAGAATGTGTTTGAGAACTGGGGTTCGAATCCGGGTCTCGAAAATTAAGTATTTTTGCAATAAGGTTCGAATATGGAGTTGGAAAATGAACGTTTGGGAATTAGGTTTGAAGGATAATGAAGGTTTGAAGGATAATGAAGAATATAAAGATAATGAAGGTTTACGAATGAAGAACAGTACAATGGGGAAGATTCTACCCACAATCGTTGACCCCATAATTGCGGACCGCACAGATGCCACATTTTCTCCTGGAGCCAAATGATGTAACAACTCGATATTTTTGCCCAAGTCCTAAACATTCTCTGCCTTTTGGAACAACTAACGTTGTCCATCGCTTTACATTTGGGCTCATTAAATACGGTGCGTGAGAAACACCACAAGGCTCGTAATGGAAGATTATCATTCACGCACGGGACGCAAACGATGACTCGTCTCAGCTCAAAAACTTTGATTGGTCTAAATGAAATCCCACGATAACGGAAACGGAACACAATTGCTTGCCCGCAATTGGGAGAAACCCATGATATTGGAGCGTTACCTGACTTCACATAAAATAGCTTTTGTAAGTACTTATCAGCACATAATGTGTGTGTGTATGTATGTGTGTGTGTGTGTGTGTGTGTGTGTTGTGTGTGTGTGTGTGTGTGTGTGTGTGTGTTGCGCGCGACATGCTCGTGCGTGGATTATGTCTGGCTTCCTTCCTTCTTGGGACTACAGAGTGCAGTAATTGGTCTGTATTTTGAATATGGACACAATGTTCCAAGCTTATGCCTTTAATGCATTGCCAGTAACAGGCTGGTTATCCGAGCTGATCTTCCTACCGGTGGGTTCTTTGCCGAGAAGCCCTTGTCATCACAAAGAGCCAACACCCCCACGAGACGCTCTCGGACTCTGCGCTGTGCATATACAAACACAACACAACTCGTCTCACCATTGATTCTAAAGTCAAAACATTTCATTTTAAATGGATCGGCACAATAGGTTAAAGATAAAACAAAGCAATGGAAAATTATTAATATTTACATACCTGCCCATGATGAATAACAATCACAAAACTAGTTTATATACTTCCTCTAAAATCATCTCCAACACTTTAATTTGGTTTAAAATAAGATTTGGTTGCCTCCTCTAGTTTCAGGCACCTTTACCCAGTTTTTTCAGAAAACTTTACCCAGATAAGTGAGGTATTAATGTGTCTGAAAAAAAAACAGAATAATAAGTTGATTATTGAATGAATGTTATGTGTTCTACAATCAGGATGAATGGAGAAAAATGCATTCCTGATTTACATATTGTGGAGTAGCCTGGAATAATACACCATTTCTTTTTTTCAGAATATTAATACTCAAGATATCTGAGACTCTTCTCTGACATTTTTACAATTCCTGTGCATGGTATCGAAGGCAAGCTTTCTTCATCTATAGTCAGCACATTTTCCCTTCAATTGGAGGCCAGGATACCCCAAGGCAGTGTTTTTGGACTGAGCTTTGGTACCCATTTGAAGGCATGCATGAATTATTAATTGTTAATAAAACAAAATATTTTCACGAATGACTAAGATAATTCAGATGAGAGTGATGCCTGCAAGGCTGATATTATGTACAGAAACACTGGTGGAAAATTAAATAAAACAGAAAATTATTTCTACAGTTGTACACATTATAAAAAAGGAAAACCAAATCAAGAAACTATAATTTAAATAGTAAAGAAAATATATTAATATTTTATAAAAGTTTTTTACTTTAAATATAAATTGATGATATCAAACCACCTCAAAACAATTCAAGTTGCTATTACCATGTTAGTGTATCAGGAAGGTATTCGTTTTTCTCCCATTCAAATAATGCCAACATTTAAGGAACAATTCTGGGGAGGACTCTTGGCACATACGAGTGTACCAGGAAACCAACCTGGCAGAGTTGTGGCCTTTTCCAGCCGAGATGCAGCAATGTGGTTGAAGCTGATGCACAAGCTGAAGAAGTACTTCGGGCCACGTTGGCAGCAAGAGGCACAATGGCGACACCAGAGCTTTCCGTCTGTTTTGACACAAAAGGAATCTGAGGAAGGAAATTGGGTTCAACAACAAAATAATTAAATTAAATAATCCTGGTTTCACCATAAGAGTCATTACCTCCGCTATGGAAGTAAAATAATTAATCCCATCTTGTGAAATGTGCAACACCAACAAATCAATGACATATAAGATGATAGAAAGCTCTGTGGATCACATGACTATCGCAAAGCACTGGTGTGTCTGTATTGATCATGGTGAAACAAACAAAAAAAATCATTTTGGGATAAGTGCTCTTTGTTCACAAATTCTGTATTAATTTCTCTTTCTATGCTGTCAAACAATATGGAGGTATGAAATCTGTTGTAAAGCATTGGATAAAGTCACTTTGTCAACATATAAGGAATGGTTTGCCAGAAAGCATCATGAGTAAAGGCACTGACACAGAGTTGAGATAAAGATTCAAAATGCCTGCAGCATAAAACATGCTTATTAGGTCTCTGACAATGAGAAAGTCAGAACTCATTACGTTTGCAGAGTGGACTGCCCATGGTTTTTGAGTTTCTTTGTTTTACTCGTTACAACGTTTGCTTGACAAGCTACGAATGAGTGGGATAGAATCTCTGTTCAAATATACTGTGGTCTTGTTAGTTCCATATAACTGCAACATATCTTTCAAAAACTTAGGCTCATTGATTAATCCATTGTTTGCCCTTCTCACTGTTGAGAAAGTGCTCTCCTGAATCCACGAGTAAATACTCAATACCACCACCAGACCACTCAAAGCAAACATTTCAAACCAATGACTTTCAACAGAATAATAATAATGAACGTATAATCCCTGTGCTAGCCCAAGCACATCTGGGCCTGATAAAAGATCTTGTTATTAGTGCATGCTTAGTCAAATGAAATGTGTACCCCTCTCTTATATTTGCTGCTCTGATACTTTCAAATATACTTGATAATGGATCATTGCATACTGGTGGTTGTTTTATAATGAACATATATAGTGTGTTAGTTAACTGTGTAACAATATAATATTTTATTTATTTCACTTGGTTGGCAAGTTAAATTAAATAAAGCTGCTTTGGTTGGCACCAGTGAGTTACAGGAATGCTTAATTCTAATTAATGAATGATGAATAATAAATTTTCTGTGTAGTAAACTTTGAGGAATCACATGAACACAGGGCATTGTTATGTTGAAATGAAATATACATTATGCAATAGTTGTGAAGGGGGAGGACAGTGAAGCATTGCAAATATCTAATAAAGCTTGAAAGTATCAAACCACTCCAAATTAAACCACCCACCATATTTAAAGTCTTTGATCATGACCACATCCTTGAAAACGTTTCGTTTGTCTCTTATCAGAATGTGATTGGTCAATTCGCTTATATGTGAGTGGATCACACTCCCATTTTTTGTTTCCTTTATAAGAAACTCTGTTTGGAACATCAAGCCAGAAAGCAATCACGTTGCAATGATTGTCTTTCTCCATGATCATGTATTAAATAAATGATTCAACTTGTATTGTGACTGGAGTTACTTGAGTTAGGCTTTGAGTTTTCCAACACACCACCACCGAAGGTTGACAGAGTTATGTTTTCACCCAGTCTGTTTTGTCGTTTGTCTGTCTGTCTGTTTGGCTGTGAAAAGGATTTCTCAAAAAGTTGCAGACGGATTCGGACAAAATTTGCTGGAGAGGTTGGGTGTGTGAAAGTAAGAAATATTAGATTTTGGTGAAGATCCGAATAAGGATCCAGATAATAGAAGTTTCTAAGTGATTCTTCACCATTGATAGATGGTGCCAAAAACAATATAATAACACATTATCTCAAAAAGTTAGGACGGATTCGGATAAAACTTGGTGGCACGTTGGTGTGTGACAAGGAACAATCAATTCAATTTTGATAAACATCCGAATCTGAAATTTTTTCAGCGATTCTTCACCATTGAGAGATGGGGCTAAAAAAAAAAGGATACACAGCACGATACTTCAAAAAGTTGTGGCGAGTTATGACAAAACTAGGTGGATGAGTTGATTAGGTGATGACAAGCCAATTCGAATCTGGTTTAGGTCCGGATCCAGATCCGGCCTATCAGTGGGATACAAAATGTAAACTGTTAGTCTGGTGGATGTATGCGCTCTACGAGTGCTGTTCTAGTTTCAAATGTTATTCCCCAATTTACAAAACAGGAAAGAATGCATTCTTATACTTTCCCTTTCTGTCACAAAATTCCTCGAATGCAGTGGATTAAATCCCAGTGTGAGATCATAACCTCCCCACAAAGGGATAATAAATGATTGCATTTTATCATGGATTTATCATCCAATATACACAGTGGCCTGCAAAAGTATTCACCCCCCTCCAAAGTTTTCACATTTTTATGCCACATCAGCTTATTACCTCCACCACCGAAGGTGAAGGAGGTTATGTTTTCACACCTTTCTGTCTGTTTGTCTGTGTACAGCATATCTCGAAAAATTGTGGACGGATCCGGATGAAATTTTGTGGGCAAGTTCGGTGTGTGACGAGGACGAACTGATTAGATTTTGGTGAAGTTCCGGATCCAGATCCGACGACTATAATTTTAAAGTGATTCTTCACCATTGAGAGATAGGGCCAAAAACGATATATGTACGATATCTCAAAAAGTTGTGGACGGATTTGGATGAAACTTCGTGAGCAGGTTGGGTGTGTGACAAGGAAGAAATGATTCAATTGTGGTGAAGATCCGGATCCGGATCTGGTAATTTTTTAAGTGATTCTTCACCATTGAGAGATAGGGCTAAACAAATATATAGCACGATATCTCAAAAATTGTGGACGGATTCGGATGAAACTTTGTGGACAGGTTGGGTGTGTGACCACGACAAATTGATTAGATTTTGGTGAAGGTCCGGATCTGGATCCAACTACGAGAATTTTTAAAGTGATTCTTCACCATTGAGAGATAAGGCTCAAAAACGATATGTAACATATTTCAAAAATGTATTGGGCCAGATATGTTCTCATGGATCAGGTATTACAGGGCGGAGGTATGCGCTCGACCGATGTGTCGCTTCTAGTATAATGATGCTTTCAAAGCAAACTTAATCTGCAGAGTCTTCACAAACTCCAAAGTGATAAAGCTAAAAAATGCAGTTAAAATATGAACAAGTTAGATTAACAGAGAAAAATCAGATTCTCCTCATTCACATAAGTATTCAACCCCTTTGCCGAATTAACTCCAAATCACTTCAGGAGCAAATTATTTGTTTGAAAGGTTACAAAATAAGTGTTATTGGTTACACTTGTATGTAATCAGTGGTTTAACTAAAAAATTAAGCTCCCCCACTTATTATTGAAAAGAAAGAAGCCGTTACTGAAAAGAACACATCGAATAGCTCATATGGAGTTTGTGAAAAAGCATCTTAACGATACTGCAGGCATGTGGAGAAATGTTTTATGGTCATGTGAGACAAAAATTGAACCTTTTGGTCTAAATTCAAAGCGTTACGTCTGGCGCAAGCATGGTGGCAGAATCATCATGTCCTGGAGCTGTTTTTCATCAGCAGGGACTGACAAGCTTGTCAGGATAGAAGGGACAATGGACGTACAAAGAACAGGAGAATCCTTGATGAAAACCTGCTCGAGTCGGCCATTAATCAAACTGGGTGGGATATTCATATTTCAGCAGGACAATGATCCGAAGCACAAAGCCAAAACCACATTGGAGTGACTGAATAAGAAGAAAATTAATGTTATTGAGTGTCCCAGTCAAAGTCCTGACTTGAACCCAATTTAACATTTTTGGCGAGAAATTATGTCATCGAGTCCAAAGATAATTAAATTTAAGCTTATGTTGGAGCTCTTTGAAGTTTATTATTAAACATTATTTTTCGGTCACAAGCCCAAACGGAGGTTTTTCTTTAATTAAATGACCGACTTGCACTGCAACTTTTGTCCAAAGACTTTCAGTATCGGCTACTGTTATTCACAATGCTGACATGGTTTGTTCAAGTTTTTGATAATCCTCATACTCTGTCACAGAGCATCAGTGCCACCGAAGTAGCTTCCTGAGCAAGGGTTATAGTGGGTGGTTTGCCATTGCCTTGCCAGCAGTAGTTCGGGCAGGAACTTTGGAATTTGGCCGTGGTGCCGCCAATAGCTCGTCCATTCTTCGCTCAGGACAACGTGGGATCTTTAACATCCACCAACTAATGTTGGCAGATGGGACGCCCAGTTTAACATTCATCTGAGGGACGGGGACGGCACACACTTTGATGAATCACGCAGTCTGTGAAACACTCAGATGACAGTTTATAGCTGGGTCGAGATTCAAACCCAGGCTAGACAGCTTAGAGGAGAGTGTGCGTACCCCGAGGCCATCCTGTCAACCCATGTCGGAGCTTAATGCACTGTTAAGCAAACCGATTCCATGTTGTATTTATGCGTTTAAAATTGGCTCCATCGGAATCTATTTTTTCCGATAGTGATATATCGGTGGGCTCATACTGGTATATATTTTTTTCTTTACGCAGGTTCCGAAAATATGTAATGGTCCAATAGTCAATTACATATTCATATATGATGTACACATCATTTACACAAGGTAATTTTTCAAAGTATTCCCAGATGGGGCTTTTTTGCCCATGACAAGAATGGTTGGTTATTTTACTTCTAACTTCAACTTCCATTAAAAATGATTTGGTTTGAAAGCGAAATCAGTATTGGTAATCGGTTCAGGCTGGGATCGCTTTCGTAGATCGCCGTACAGGTATGACGATGGCGGATCGCTGTACTGGTAATCGGCATAGGCTGGTATGATGATCGCGGATCACCCTACCGGTAATCAGCACAGGTCAGTATGACTATCGCACATCGCTGCATTCACCTACCGCCGGTAGTCCAAGGGACTTTGTCTGGCCATCCACAAGGCAGATGCCTGGCCCAATTCCGATCAACAAGCTGCAACCATGAGGCATGTGATTGGCCCATTGGCCTCCTCCACTCATGAGGCTGCCTTGCTGAGAGAACCTGCTGAGCAGGATCAGCATCAGGAAAAGGAGCCACATGTCCATACAGCCACAGCTGATGCTCACTGACTGTGCAGGTAGCAAATCTCATTTGAGTCTCAGCAACTGCTCGTTGGAGACAAAGTCCGACCAGCCATAGTCACAGATTTGCCGAAGAGACCTGGTACCAAAAGAATTAAATCGCTGTCTCAGATCTCTGGTCAGAGTCCAAGTCTCACATTCGTAGAGCAAGACATGTAAGCACCAAGGACCTGAAGACTCGGACTTTCGTCCTCCTGCACAGGAACCGACAGTGATACACCCCATGATCCAGTGAATCCATGACTCCCCAGGCCCGACCCAGACATCTATTGACCTCT
>CM068954.1:6231365-6243035 GCA_035128595.1 Eptatretus atami
AGAGTCGGCGACTTGCACAGAGTGACTGGCACCCTGAACCAAAAGGGCTACCACAGCATTTTGCAGTGCTATGCAATACCCTCTGTTCTACGCCTAGGTGGTCAGGGGTTCATACTACAGCAAGATAACGACCCAAAACATACCCCCAGGCTATGTCAGAACTACCTTAGAAGAAAAGAACAAGACTGTAGGCTTCAAATCATGGAATGGCCAGCACAGTCTCCAGACTTAAACTCCATCGAGCTGGTTTGGGATGAACTGGACAGAAGGGTGAAAGCAAAGCAACCGACAAGTGCAACACATTTGTGGGAACTTCTGCAACAGTGTTGGGAAGAACTTTCCGAACAAATTTGATTTCCATTGTAGAAAGAATACACGAGTATGTTCGGCTGTTATATCTGCAAAAGGTGGCTACTTTGATGAGTCAAAAATTTAGATTAAATTTTGTTCAACAAAACGATTCCATGATTTATTTTTTTTATCTGCAATTGTTTATTTGTTCTATGCTTTAATTTCAGAGTACATTGAAACATTAAACTGCTTAAATTTCAGTAAAAAACAGGAAAAATGGGGTGTTCTTAAACTTTTGCCCAGTAGTGTACATATATACATATAGATATATATTATATTATATATATAATATATATATATCTATATATATGTATATATACATATACATATTACATATATATATGTAGCCTTGTCTAACAGACTTTAATTCTTTCCAGGCGGACAATTCCTTGAGCAGAAATGAAGCGTACCAATTCAAGTGGAGCACAGAAGAGGAAAGGAGCTGCAGAGGAGGAGAAAATAAGCAAACTTCCAAAGTTATCAGCTTGGTTCACCCCTGGTGCAACAGCTACTGCTCCTCTGGACACAGCATCAACATCTACGTCCACTCCTGCAAGCATTTCTACATCCAATCTTCAAATTCCAGACACACCATTATCTACTCCTGCTGCTGGGGACGTTCCACAAGAAGAAATACACGAATCGGCAACGGCAAAGGAGAATGTGATTCACATCCTGACATATCCAGGATTATGGAACACAAAGAATGCTAGTACAGTGGATTACTGGATTCACAATGGGCCAGCATCATGTAAGAATCATGATTGCGATCTTTCAAATTCCCGCCGAGTGTATGACGGAGGAGAAAGAAGGCAGACAAGGTATTTATCAAAGACAGTATTCAAACGTGAACTGCGGAATGGCGAGTCTATAAAAAGCGAATGGCTGCTCAATTGACCATCCCAAGGTTGTTTGTACTGCTTTCCATGTCACCGATTGTCCAAGAATGAATCCCCCTTTGCTACATCAGGATTCAATGATTGGAAAGTAATTTCAGATAACTTGAAATCTGTGTTTCCCAATGTTTAAATCACACTCAGAGTGTTCTTATGTGCATGATGGTGACCAACTGTACGGGGGAACGCTCATTTTCAAGATCGAATCTAACAAAGAATCAGCTTCGCAGCACAATGGGACAGCAGCGTTTGAACTGGCTTTCACTCATGTGCATGGAAAATGACATCCTGAAGAATGTTGACTTCCAACTAATTATAAAACAATTCTCTGCAAAGAAATGTCGCAAACGTTTGTATTGATTAATTCTTGCTCTACCAATTAATTATATGTTTAAACGTTTGTGTTGTTCAACGTTTGTGTTGATTCTTGCTTTACAAATCAATTGTATGTTTAATTTTACTGAAAGGTTTAGTTTTCATTTCTGTGCGTGGGTGGGTAGGGGCCCCAGTACATTGCTTTGCCCAGGGCCTACAATGCTGTGAAGACGGCCCTGGGTGTGAATGGGCTCGTTAAGGTTTAGGTAGATAAGGATCTTCTGTTTGGTTTGTTTGTTGACTCATGGGTGTGTATTTGGGTAGAGGGTTAATGATAAATGTTTAATGATTGCATTGTTTGTGGTTGGATTCAAATATACTATAAAAAACACTTGGTCTCTGAGAGAATCTGGGTGGTTCTGATCGCTATTAGAATTGAACACATCTGCTGAAAGACAGATTTGATTTGGGCGATTAGCGCCAGAACAAGGCCGTGCCTATGCCAAGCGACTCTGCTCGGTCACAATTCAAGAACAGGCAGACGGCACCGATCTGCGTGGCAAACCTAGCTTGGTGGTTCCACTAGGTATGGTATTGTGGCGGACAGGCCTGTAATCCGACCCAGAATGACAGATCAGACGGCCACTGCCGTGACCGCTTTGATTTGCCGTTTGCCAAGATTCGAGCCAGGTGACCATCGGATACGGATGGACACACACATACACCTCCTTAATACTGGATTGTAAAATTCTATATTTAACATTTTAAAGAAAACTTTCAACTGGCTGTCATCTTGCTACTATACTGAAATTTGACACAGTGAGTAGTGCAATATGTGCAAATATTTAAAGTACAACAGAGCGAAGCTGGAACATAAAAGTTAAAATGATTGCTACTACAGCAGTCAAATGTAAACCCAGCAATCAAATAAATCAAGATTTCATACCTCTGCCAAGTACCCAGTGAGAGTGAAGGTGTGTTCTCGATATGCTTGCTCCACATAGATACACACAGCATTAATCCAGCTTATGCAGTCTCGCTGGTACGAGTGCTGAGCGTACAATGTCATGACATGTGCTAAGTTGGACAGCTTGTCGTTGGACTCTTGAGAGCATACCTGCAGGGAGTTCCAACAGATAATATGAACTCATGATCCCATGCACATATAAGGGAGAAAGGCAAAATTAAAGACATAAAAGCTCATTGACAATCTTGTAATACCAGGTAAGATATTTGTTTACAACCGACCTTTGCAATTTTTGTAGCAACCTCCTGGCAAAATTTGTTGGGGCTGTCAAAATTCTGGATCAGATGTGGCAGGAGGCAAAGCATATTCAGTGGAAAGCCTGTCATGAGCAAGGAGAAAAAGGAAAACAACAATAATTATTTGCCTTTGTTAGTGATTAATTCTATAGTGGCCAAAATGGAAAGGGAGTAAAACAACGAGCTGAAACAAGAACGGGATTTTTCACGTTTAAAAGACTTGTACACCCACTCCCTTGGGAGCGGCAGGAAGGGTCATGTTGTTATCCTCTCTGGGGTAGATAGATTATAGTATTACTAGGCTTGGGTCTGTTAGTCTGGGGGGTACGTAATAAGGATATAATGCCTCAAGAACGTCAGGTTTCCTCCCTTTCAGTTTCGAGTTAAACAGCAGTAGCGACTGTTTAAAAAAGGTAATCATAACGTGTTTGTGGTTTATATTTTTTTTACTTCGTGTAGGGGTGCCCTATGAAACGCCATGATAACCTATTGACTGTATACACGTAAACACGGCGTTTGTCCAAGGAAGAAAAAAAAACCCTTGGGGAGAGTGAATATTGTTGGTATTAATATTGTTTGTACAAGATTATTAGTCTCGGAAACCTAAAGGATGAGATTAATTATGGCTTCAATCCCCAGTTTACAATGAAATCAGTATTGCTATTAAGTGTGACGATATATGGGACAATGATTCAAATACGTTGGTTCCCTTCCACTGGCAGCTTGTTGTTTCCATACATATTGCTTGCTATGCTCATGATTAAATTGAAAAATGTCAATGTGAATTTTTCCAAAAGTCTTTCTGGCTTGACAAATATGAACTTTGAAAAACACAGATTCTAACTACTTAGTTATTGGAAATCAAATGTGAACAAATATTATTAACATCAATGTGTGGCAAATGTTCATTTTACAACTGAGAAGAACTTACCTGTTCTGGGGTTATCAACAATAGGCAAGCATGAGATGGAGGTAAGCCGACTCAAGAGGCGTGTCGAAGTTTCCAAAGAGGTCTGAATTGTGAATCCTTTCAGCAGTAATGGCTGAAGCCCTGGGAATGAATTCCAACCCAGCTGGCTGTGTGCCTTTTCCAGGCATTCCCAGGAAAGTACTTGGCTCGTACAACACTCCAGAACGTTGTCTGAGAACAGAGTAAGTGTGAGGTGTTGTGGGGAAAGAGATGGGTAAGTACGAAGTGAACGGTTGCTTAATGAAGTAAGAGGAGGCTCCACTAATTTTTTATTTTAAAACGATTATAATTTAACAAATTAGATTCAGAGATGCCCTTGACCAATAAAACCAAAATATAGAGATTTGTTAGTGGCAAATCAATGATACAATGAAGGCCTAAAAAGGCTTTTGATAATTACAGCTGGTATCAAGTAAATTGTTTCTTTATTTTTGAATCAATTTCTCGTCTATTTCTTATTCAATGGAACTTTTAAGCATGCACTGTCAAAGTACTTCTCATTGTATGTGCATCGCATATACTGTATACTGTACTAGGTGAATGCACCTGGCGTTGCCCGGGTTCTTTTTGAATGAATTTAATCTTCTGTACATAGGTCTGACGCGAGCCCAGAATTAGTTCCCCATTGGGCCACGGCAGTCATAGCCGAAGTGGGTTGGTGAGGGGGAAACATCCCCCGGCCGACTTGAAAGCAAGCTACTTAAACTGTGCAATGTCTACAATACCAAGTACTGAAATCAATGGGTTAGAATGATCAATGACCAAGCGTAATGCAGAAATAGAGTAACAATGTCCTCTTTATAAGGTATTAGATAGATTAGATTAGATAGATAGATAGATTCGATGACAATAAACTCATTTTAATTATCATGACCGACCAAACAATTAACGACAATGAGCAATTGTATTTTTTTTGTACACAGAATCTAGGCTTGTGGAGGAACATGATGATAGAGGGTAGAAAGCAACGAACTCACAATGGGGCAATGGATGGGCACAACAAGCAAGACAATGAATGAACAAGAAAAGGGAGAAAGAGAGAGAGGTGAAGGAAATATGGGAGAGAGAGAGAGAGAGAGAGAGAGAGAGAGAGAGAGAGAGAGAGAGAGAGAGAGAGAGAGAAAGAGAGAGAGGAGAGAGAAAAAGAGAAAGTGTGTTGGGTTAAGTAGGGTTGATGGGGGTAGAAAGAATCATGAGTAAAGGTGATGGTGGTACACTATTGGCTTGAAATCCTGGAGGAAAGAGTGTGATTGAACAATCTCAGAAAGGCGATTACAAAAACGGGAGAAAAAAAACAAAAACAGGAACAAATGAATTGAGGTGGGTGGAGGGTCTGGAATTTAAACAGGAAGCGGTTACTGTGAGAACGTGTGTATCCTGGGTGGAGCTAGAAAGGGTCGGAGGGCAAAGAGAGCAGATCGATCTGACTGGAGTAGAGGCGGTAAAAGATAGAGGGATCACTGACATGTCTGTGATGTGAGAACAAAAGGCCTTGTGTTTCAGCCTTATTGCAAGAAAAGCCAATAATGTTGAGAGCTTTGGATTCCACAGATTCCCGTACACAAATATGTAAAGCTGAGGCACGAGCCCTTTGGGTAGAGCAGTACTTAATTGAGCTATAGACAAAGACCTTGTTGGGTAGAAGTAGCTCTGATCTGCCAAGGAAAGACTTGGAATGACGGAAGACACCAAGTCTGTGGCTGGCTTTGGATGTCAGCTTTTCCCGATGGGCAGCACTCAGGAAGAGTCATGGCTGATGGTGAGGCCAAAAAGTTAAAGAGACTGAACCTCTTCTATGGCTGACCATGAAATAGAGCTCCCTTTCATAGCCCCCACCTAGAGTGAGTGACCTTTGGCCTAATGAATAGCAACCTCAAAAAACAAATAAATTGACGAGTGACAAAATTCAAACCTCTCCAAAAAAAACTTTAAAAAAGGATTTTCTGCTCACAATATAGATCGAGAATGAAGCATCCTAAGCATTTCATTTAAGGCGTGAGAGGACTCGTCGTGTAAATCAAATTGTCGTGGTTACTCGCAGTCATCACCCAAGGGGATCCCTATCCCCTCAAGTTAGCCACAGTACGGTAACTGCCCAGACCACAGCCCTGAACCGCTGCTCATTAGACCCTGGCCTCGGCTCACCACCCTTCTTCCAATTTACGGGTTCAGTAGGAATGACTTGTGCGAAGGACTGCTCTACC
This sequence comes from Eptatretus atami, assembly GCA_035128595.1. Classification (NCBI taxonomy): domain Eukaryota; kingdom Metazoa; phylum Chordata; class Myxini; order Myxiniformes; family Myxinidae; genus Eptatretus; species Eptatretus atami. Next base: position 6,237,365 of record CM068954.1, read on the forward strand.
TCCCACAATGTCACATGGTGTGTGGTGTTTATGCTGTGATGAGAACCCTGCATAATCTTACGCCTTGTACGAGTCAATGCTGGCGCTGTGGAGCACAGCATCATATGCAGCAGACAAAAAGTGACAAAATACCAAATCGTATGACACATGGATGATTGTGGTGGGATGAACGATATATATTATTCAATCTAAATCCAACTGAAGCAGAAAAAAATGGAAATACAGATAAACAAAAAAAAAGGAAAGCAAATAAAACCATTAAGGGACAATTAAAACAATGTCAGATAATTCCAGGAACAACAATATGTGGGATTAAATATTGGTGGTGGTCCAGATGTGAGTGCAGGTTGAATCTTACTGAGGATGTGCTCAAGCAGTTGTACACCCATGAGGTACTCGTTCTCGAAGTCCGACTCGAGCAACGCAACGGCCATCCAGAATATTGTTGTAAGTAAAACCCGAGGCTCAGCCTGCAATGGTGTTAAGCCGTCCTTGCACACTTTGTCATCTCCAAGAGACGTCAAGCTTCGGGTTTTACCGAGGGAACAACTTCGGTCTGTTGCTTTTCCTCCCTCAAGGCGATCGAGTGTGTTGCTCCTCCATTCACTCGTAGTTGAATTGTTCTGCGAGGCTGAACGGTACCGATGAAGGTTTGCTGGCTCTTCAGAAGTAAAAGTTGAGTGCCAGCCATTGTCACATGTCCTATCCAGCTGCAAGCTCGCATTTTGACTGGGATCAGGGTGAAAAGATGGATGATTTCTGGATTACTCATACCCCTTTATAATGAACACAGATGGTGACATACAGGCTAACACTGAAAGATTATTCTGAGATACATGAAACCCTGAGCATAATATATATATATATTTTTTTTTTAAGAAGAAGGTATTTTTTAAGCATAAGGAGCGCACGCGCGCACACGCCTGGTGTTGGCTTAATGGTTCAGGTGGTGGGCTTGGGATCCTGAGTTCAAATCCCCCTCGGCTGTTGAATTAATACCAGGTGGGGTTGACTCTGCCTGTCATCCTTCCGAGGTCGGCAAAATGAGTGCCAGCATGTTAGTATCCTGTGTCGGAGTGGCGACCCGTCCAGGATTGTGTCCAATAGCCAAGGAGACTGCTTAGGCAGCACCAACACTCTGCACAGGGTATGGTCCCAATGGATGGATGGATGGAACCTGGCATGCAGATCGCATGAAAACTTTTCATGAGAGCATTAAAAGAGTCCAGTTTTGCTTTGCCATGAATCGTTGTTTATACATTTTTGCTTATGTGTATAAACATTAAATGAGAGTTTAAAACAAGTGACTTCTTTCAGGTGCAGCACATGGTTGCAGGTCGGGTCATTTAATTACTGAGGACGCAGCTGTGCCAGTGATGAAGTACCCACTGGAGGTTAGACCAGGAAATACAAATTTGTTCATGGTCCCAGCGATAACACGCCTACTCGTTGGGAAGGACACCGTGGGATGTTCAACGTCCACCAACTAATACCGGCAGATGAGACGACCAGTTTAACGTAAAAATAAGGAACGGCACACACATTAATGAATCACCCTGCCTGGGAAACGCCAAGGTGCCAGTTTATAGTTGGGTCGGAATCCAATCCATGCTAGGCAGCTCAGAGGCGAGTGTGCATAGCTCCAGGCTATCCTGCCAGCCTATGAAGGATATAAACAATCAATACAAATATCACCAATGAGTTTGATTTAAAATGTAGTTACTAAATCCAGCACAAAACTGGCTGTCTGGATTGGTGGCACAAGAGAATAAAACCAGAAGAATACTGGAAGACCACTCGGTCGAGCGCATACCTCCACCAGGCTGAACTCTTTACGTTTTGTATCCCACTGATAGGCTGGATCTGCTGACCTGAACCAAAATCTAATTCGTTTGTTCTTGTGATCTACGAAACTCAACCACCAAGTTTTGTCATAATCCATCCACAACTTTTTGAAATATAATGCTAAATATCGTTTTTGGCCCAATGTCTGAAGAGGAATTCCTCAAGAATGGTGAGGAATTCCTCAAGAAATTAAAAAATTATCGTCTCCGTATTCGGATCTTAAACAAAATCAAATCAATTTGTCCATGTGACACACCTAACCTGTTCGCCATGTTTTGTCCGAATCCGTCCATAAAGTTTTGAGATATGATATATATCGTTTTTATCTCCATCACTCAATGGTGAAGGAGGAGGAAGAGGAGATTAGGACCATACTCTGTGCAGAGCGTTGGTGCTGCTTAAGCAGTCTCCTTGGCTATTGGGCACAATGCTGGACTCCGACACAGTATACCAGCAAGCTGGCACTCATTTTGCCGACCTCGGAAGGATGACAGGCCGAGTTAACCCCACCTGGTATTAATTCAACAGCTGAGCGGGATTTGAACTCAGAACCTTAGGATCCAAAGCCCACCACCCTAACCATTAAGCCAACACCGGGCATAATAGTGAAGAATCACTTCAAAAAATTCTCGGATCTGGATTGGGATCCGGATCTTCACCAAAATCAAATTGATTCCTCCTTGTCATACACCAAACCTGTCCACCAAGTTTCGTCCAAATCCGTTCGCAACCTTTTGAGATATCTTGTTCACAGAAAGACAGATAGACAGACGGGTGAAAACCTCCGGTGGCAGAGGCAAAAATGGATGGAGTTATCCTCCATAAAGGATCACATGGTGCTGACGGTTTGAGTTTTACACCATCGTTGGAGCAAAAAATGTAATAACAATGCAAGCCTTTAATTAAACTTGTTAAACCATTACTCAAAATGTAGTTTGGTGTCTCAAATGGCACAAGTGCAATAGCAAATGTAGGTTTTAAAAACACGAGCAAACAAGGAATGTGAAAGATTCAAGTCATGACTAACCGTGAATGTGAGCGCACTCTCCGATTTAAATTTTGTTTTGAACATTCGACCAACGTGTCCACTGCCGCATCAAGAGTCAGAAGCACCTCCATAACGATGCCCTGTCAAGCAGCAGTCAAGGCCAAACAAATCAAAGTGTTAATAGCAATGGTATTTTCAAAAATATTGTACACTTCCTCCATTTAAATGGAGATTGCAACAAATAATTAATGTAGACCGTAGAGACAGTCAACAGTTACCTAAATCTGATTCAGCACACAAACAATCAGGAACATATTATAAATGTGACATCTTTTCAACAAATGGGGTGGGGGTTTCAGGACTTATGACAAACCCTGATAATAACTACAGGATAAAGTACTCCTTTGCACCTGGGATTCTTCACTTGCGTCGGCCACCCTCTCAAGCAAATGGGAGAGCAGCAGAGAGAGCTGTGTAGCATTGAGAGGTTGTGCCAAGGCTCGGAAGATCTGCAGGGAACGGCCTACGTAGTGCGGTATCGAACTTGAGAGGGCCACATCGAGGGCTACACCACTCAGTCGCTTTTTCAGCTGGTATCCTAAATCATGGGGAGACAACATTCAATCTTTGAAAGTGGCGGGTAAAGCCGACGTCGTAATACACGAGACAATACCTGGCCTCGCTTCACTGAACGCTGCGACCACGTGCTGGATGAAGGAGGTTAACTGTTCGGTGCTTGGAATGGCCGGATTTTTTGACGATGCATCCTCATAGTTCCAGAGTGGACCAGGCCTCCTGCAGCCAATTTGAAGAGGTTCAGAAAAATGTATATATTGCCAGAAATGTAACTCAAACCTTTGTCTCACGATAAAGAAAGCAGTCACTTAAAAGGACAAAAGGTGAATGTAGAGTTCATGAAATATAAAAATAATGGAACACTTTTTAGTGACAAATAAATGAGGGGTTGTTGAAAACACAAATTTATGATGGATTGGTCAACTTTGTTCCATGTTTTCCAATGTCACTGCAACATGTAATGGTAGTGTTTAGTTGAATATCAAGTCTATTGTTACAAAAGCCTGGAGAAGGACGTGTGTGGGTAGGGTGGATTGAGTTTTTTTTTAACGTATAAAAAGAGAAGAAGGGGGAATTTAATTTTGTTTTTTTTACTTTTGTTTCGATTATAATTATTTTACTATTCGTATATGGACTCTGATATTTTTATATCATGATCAAGATGATCAAGTTTACTCGTATCTCTATATGGCATATCTGTTCGAGGAGATAGCATAAGGAGAAGATAGTATTTGAGGAGATAGCGGCACCTAACCATCTCCCCCACCAAGTTTTCTGGTGAGGAGGGTGTTTGGATATGAACACTCAGTAGGATGAAAAACAAAACTTGTCAAAGGGCGGAGGAGCTCCTTGCGAGCCAATGGCCATCCATTTCGAGTGCCCAACAGTGTCTGCGGACGTCATCCTGCAGTTTGGTTGCTATTTTTGAGGAGGTTGGTGGCAGGAGTTGCACTCCAGTTGCCGTAAAACACTTCACTCCGCAAAACATGCAAAAATGCAAAGAAAACTGAAAACCCACTCCGTGGGAGTGCAGCTGCCCGTCACAGAGCAGCTCACCGGATGACGGGATTGGGGCAAAGCCTTCAGGACCCCCGACTCTTTGAGGATTAGAGGAAAAACACAGAGTAACCTTCCCGGGTCAGATTGCGGAAGTATGTGACACAGTGGTGCTGAGGTGTCGTCCATCAGACGGAGGTCTCCTTGGGTTAACCTGAGGAAATTCCTTTGGGTGGGTGCCTGGAATATCCCATCCCTAAGAGAGGATGATCACTTGTCTGTTATAATCTGAACTCATACGTTTGAACATCGGTATTGCAGCACTCTCTGAGGTTCGGAGACTGGATTGCAGCGAGATCATGGCAGATGGTTGCACCTACAATTGGTCTGGTTTCCCTGATGGTTACCATGCCCAAGGAGTTGCTGTAGCTGTGTCTAATAAGATGACTCCAATGATAAATGAGGTAACACCAGTCAAAGAGCGTTATGAGAGAAAGGATTCGTCACTCCTTGAGTGTCGTTTCCCTGGTCTTTGTAAATGCTCCGACCGAGGCGAGTGGTCTCACCGTGAAGGATGAGTTCTATGCCACGCTCGAGTCTGTGGTTGATCAGTGCCCCAAGCGAGAGACTCTTCTAGTCTTGGGGGATTTCAATGCATCGACTGGAACTGTTAGGGATGGTTATGAGACATGTGTTGGTCCCCATGGGTCTGCAACTGTGAACCATAATAGCACTAAGGTTCCTTGACTTTGCAATAAGCCATGGATTTAGGGTGGCTGGTTCATGGTCTCAGCACCAACAGGCTCATCGCTGGACTTGGTATTCCAACACTGGCGGTGCGGCAAAGGAGATTGACCACGTGCTCGTTGACGGTCGCTGGAGGATGATCCAGAACCGCAGGGTCTACCGGAGTGTTCAGTTCCTCAATACTGACCAGAGGCTTGTTGCAGCAACTCTGAAGCTGCAGCTTAAATCTGGGAGAATGGTACCATCCCAGCCAAGGCTGCATGTTGGCAAGCTGAAGGATGAGAGGGTAGCTGAGGAGTTTGCGAACACTCTGAATTGGGATTTGAGGGGTTTGAGTGCTTTGGGGGATACTGAAGAGTTGTGGAGTGCTTTCAAGACTACCATAGTCGATATTGCCAGTGGATGTCTTGGAACTCATCATACGGAAAAGAAGAATTTTGTCTCTCAAGGGACACTGGATACCAATGACCAGAGTCGCAGGGCTAGGCTTAATGGCAGAGCTGAGCTGTTCAGGGAGTT
>CM068954.1:6252917-6269773 GCA_035128595.1 Eptatretus atami
GATTTCCCACATCAGAGATGATGCTGGAACTTGCCATGAATTTTCTTTGAAATTCCATTATTGCATGAATATTGTTCTGTCTCAGATATCCTGTCGATGCTGGATAAATGTTCGGTACATTTTTTATTTGTTGGGCTGATATACTTTTCAAAATGTCATTGTTGCTCATCTTATGAACTCTTTTGCTCCCATTCCACAATCTGCCCTGTCTAATATGGCCATAAATGTTTCATCTCTTGATCTATTTTGCCCATAATGTCTCTCCTTTTGCCTACCGTTTATTTATTCCTTAATTTGCTGCTCGTTTTTGCATTGTTACGATTTCAATTTTATTATACCTGTAGGCAGTGATACAAGAAGGAAGACTGTGAATGCTTTGTAGAAATCTCCATAATGTAAAAGGCAAATGCTCAGTAACATACTACTTTCAGGAGAACAATATAATCATGGGCCAACTTTACGAAAGGCGTTGAAGAATTAGATACGTGTAGAATCACTAATCATGCAATGATCACCTGTTCAAAGTTAGTCGCCAATCGCCGAAGAGTGATGATATAATGTGCAATCAAAACCTAAACACAAGTGTTTAAAGGTCCACAGAATCTGAAAAAAATTAATGTTGTTTTTTTTGATGTGATTATATTGATTCTTAAGTAATAAACTAAGAAGTGTATGTGGTTTTTAATTTCAATAACTTTTCGAGGTGTTACAGTTGAAAAAGCAGGTACCACCCCTAAAAATTTTCATGAAATAAAAAAATACCACCCCTAAGACCCGTCGGGTACCACCCCTAAAATTTTACAGAAAACTGACATGACGTAACGAAGGGAAAAATTCTCAGCACGCAATAGATAATGGGTGCACAACTCACTTCAGACTCATCAGAAAGTGAATTTGATTAATAATTTTCCAATTAAGAATCCCTAGATTACGACGATAGTCAAAATCATTATGTAGAAGGTGCTGTAAGACCGTACATGCATGAACCCGAGGTCGAGACGACGTGGCAGGTTACGTGACATATGATTGCCTGTTTTGGAGGGGGGGGGGCTAATCGAGCATAAAAATGACATCAGAAAATGAAATTGGGATCCACGTGTCCTGAATTCAAGCCCCGTTGGCCGCTGAATTAACACCAGGGGATTGACTCAGCCTGTCCTCCTTCCGAGGTTGGCGAAATGAGTACCAGTGTAGCAGCCAAAAGGCTGCACACGAAGGGAAGGAGTATTGACCGATTTATTAAATCTGGTATTGGTGTGGTGCAGGCATGATGGGCCGAATGGCCTCCTCCTGCGCATAATTTACTTCTAATCCTTGAAAAAAAAACATTAAAATATTCGTTTCAAGATATTTATTCAAGAAAAGAACGATGATTAAGTGTTAAGTGAAGCCATATCTATCCATGAAACCAAATATTATTATTTTTTAATTTATTCTTTGGACCTTTTCAATAACAAAGAAACTTTTACATGCTGGCGATGGCATGTTTATGAGTGTGTTTAAGGTACAGGTACAACTGCAGTTGTACTCTCATATACTTCCTGGTAGTTTAAGTTAACTTTACAATCACTATAGGTTACGCTGTGGTGGTTTATGTACTCCAGTGATTGCAGTGGAGTGCATACTTCCACCACTTGATGCCTGTTCCACTCGAACATATCAGGACCAATACATTTTTGAAATATCATGCTATATATCGTTTTTGGCCCCATCTCTCAATGGTGAAGAATAACTTCAAAAATTAAAAAAGGATGAATGTAGCTTTGGATCTTCACCAATATTGAATCAATTTGTCTTTATCACACATCCAACATGTCCACCAAGTTTCGTCGCATCCGTCCACAGCTTTTTGAGATATAGTGATACATATCATTTTAGCCCTATCTCTCAATGGTGAAGAATCACTAAAAAACATTATCAGATCCGGATCTTCACCGAAATTGAATCAATGCATCCTTGTTAAACACCCAATTTGTCCCACCAAGTTTCGGCTGAATCCGTCCACAACTGTTTGAGATACCGTGCTATTTATCGTTTTTGGCCTTATCTCTCAGGTCAGGTAAGGTATGGGAGCATGCACTGGAGCAGTACGTCGCTGCATCCACCTTCCGCCAGTAGTCCAGGGACCTCCGTCTGGCCATCCCACAAGCAGATGCCTGGCCAATCCCCATTTCCTTGAGATGCTGATCAACCTGCTGCAACCACGAGGCTCCCTTGCTGAGAGATTCTGGTGAGCAGAATCAGCGTCAGGAAAACGAGCCACATGTCCCTACAACTGCAGCTGATGCTCACGGGCTATGCAGGTAACAAATCTCATTTGAGTTTCTCGCAGCAACCGCTCGTTGGACACAAAGTCCGACCAGTGATAGCCAAGGATTCTCTGAAGAGACCTGGTACCAAAGGAATTAAGTCTCCGTCTCAGATTCCTGGTCAGAATCCAAATTTTGAAAGGGGGTGTAGACTCTATACATGCCCTGAATATGCATTGTATGGCTCATAATTGTTAGATTACATGGGTCGGTGACAATGGTTGTATTAGAAGTGCTTGAATTAGCTCAAGAGGGGGGCAGAAGAGGATAGAAATATGGCAGTTCACCGACGTGCATTGAGAATCTCCGAGGATAGATGCATTCCTCTGGAGAAGTATGACAATATCAAATTTGTCCGGAGTTACAGACTCTTGAAGGAATCATTTTGTTGGCTGCTGAATCTAGAGCAAGATGATCTGGAGCAACCTACGATGAGGAGCAATGTGCTTCATCCACTCCAACAATTGTCCGTGGTGCACGATTCTATGCAAGTGCATCATTTCAATTGGATGTTAGAGATGCGTGCGTGATTTCACAGGCTAATCAGCTGTTTGGACGTGCACGACTACTAATCAGCTGATTATCTCCTTTCATAAATTGCTAATTAGACGGATGATTAGCTGTGCACATACGACGACGTTTTCATCAGCGTTTCACGGTTAGACATGTGTTCGCAAGACGCTCATTAAACGCCTTTCGTAAATTCGGCCCCAAGTGTTAACAATTGTGATTTAAGGTTTGAAAACCAATTAGGCCAATGTAGTTTTGATATTCATACAAGGGAGACATGCAAGGAATGATTGAATAATAAGTCAAAATAAATGTAGATTAAAGATGGCACAGTGTTATCATCTCCATACTTTCCGATTTTGACCTCAATTTACAAACAACCAGTGTACTGTATGCATTAAAGGGGAAAAGGAATTATTATACTGTCTGCACAACCGAGGCACTGCGAGTCGAGTGTCCCAAATATAACCTACCCATAATTATCGCCTGGAGCAACAGTGGTAGATGCTCCGTCCATTCCACACACAACCTGGAGTCCATGACGAGATCTGTTAGCAGCACCAGCACCACGTTGCACCTGCACTCAATAAATATGCACTTGTTATGCATTCATTCATTTATTCATTCTCTCTCTCTCTCTCACTCTCTCACCCCCCCCCTCCCCAACCACCCGAATAAGGGCTAATTCATTGGCATTTCACTTCCTCATAATCTCAAGACCTCTCAACTATCTCCGAGGTGCAAGACACAAGTGATTGTGATACAATACTCACCATTGTCCTGGATCAATCTCACCAGTGTTCTGTGGCTGCAGTGTGGTAAATCTACAAAATAAACTACTGTATAATATAGCAACACACCTTTTTGGCTTCAACAAAAATTGGAAACCCCATAACCTATACCATCAAGAGCTACTCCAGGGATTTCTTACTGGGAACCACACCATACCAAGTTCCATTTCAATATTGGAAAGTGTCTTTCTCGACATATCATGGCCCTTCAACATTGTCCGGAACCATGCGTTGCTTGCCAAATATCTCTGCCTGTAGTATCCAAAGCCACATCTATCCTGGCTTGCAAACCTTCCTCTGTGTGCACAATCTGTCCTTTTACCTCCTCTTCCAGTTGAGATTGGAGCATCTAACTTCCGGTTCCGGTTCTTGAGCGACGGTGGTGTCCCTCAGGATCTTTGCCGACCTCAAAGATAAGTTTCCCGGTCGTTTTTTTTTGCTGATATTTTGTTGTCTGTATTTACTGTGCGTTTATACTTTGGTTTTGTTTGAAAACTTTTGCTAATTGGTGAGTATTCGTCAGTCTTTTCATATTGGGTTTTCCTTGAGGCCTTCCCTTTCCTTTGTGTGCACAATTAGTGTTATTCTATATTCTACTTATTACCTTCAGGTTATTTTCACCTTAATCCCTCCAACTCTTTCAATGTCTTAAAATATATTTAAATTTTTTTATTTTTTTTATTTTCCCTTCTCACCTTATACCCTCCGTAACCACGTGACTTCTCTACCTCCTCTTCTTACCTCCTTCCTCTTGACGAACCACCATCTTCCTACTTTTGCCGATCCACATTCACCATACGCCTTCACGATTTTTTTTCTTCAACCTTTCCTTTAACTAATCTTACCTAATCTTTATGAAATAATGAAAAAAACAGTCTCTTAAAATGTTTCAACTTCCTCTTTCACACTGTGCTTCTCTGTATTGTCTTTATAATTAACTCCTTATTATTATTCTTCTTCTTCAAAAGACTGTTTTTAATTTGATCTTTCCTTCATCCCGTGTCTAAAAAGTCCAACTGTTACGTTTCTTTTCTCCAGTCTCTCAACTCACCTCTATTGCATCCTTCATGTAATGTCTGAAATGTATCTCTGACATAAAACAATTTTAAAATCCAGTTTGCAATGTATGTTCATATTCCATCAATCATCTTTATTTTCCAACTTCAGTGCCAATTCACCCCACCTCCTTAAATCTACCTCGTCCTAACTCCCCACCTGTTGTACCCTCTCCTTACCCCTCCCATCTTGCCCCTCATCCTACCTCCTCTCTCAGCACCTCTTCACTGTCCTCTGCTAAAAGTATCAGCTCCTCCTCTGTTGTCGCAAACTGTGCGGTGTTCTAACATCTGTGGGCTCCATTCTAACCGAGCAGATATCTCACTCTCTCAATCAATACACTCCTCAACATCTCAAACTTGTTCTTTCTTTCCCCTCATGACACCCACCCCCCCCCCTCTTCCCAACCCCCTCAAATTTTGTACCTCCCCCTGCATACTCCCTTCTTCACCATACCACCACGAGTCTCATTCTTCCCCTCTCCTCCTGCCCCATGGCCGTGCCTGCTCTCATCGTCTCCCCTCCCTCTCAAAGCAACCTTCATTCTCTTCCCTCTCCAAGCTTCCTTCCAACCATTCTCAAAAACTCCCCCTCACCATTCCCCTGAACTCTCCCCCTCACACCATTCTCCCTCCAATCTCCACCCTCACTCCCCTTCTCAAAGTTGCACCCCCCTCACATCCACAAAGCTACCTCCATCCCCTGCCCTCTCTCTTCCATCAAATCCCTCCACCTCCTCCAATCTTCAACTTCCCTCTGTCCCCTCTCTTATTACTCCCACTGTGCCTCCTCCAATCACCAGAGCCTTTTCTCCTCCTCATCCAGCCCTCTCCCCTAGCTCTTCTGCAATCCCCCACACACTGTCAACAACTCTCCATACCTACCCCCCACCCTTGCCACTAACCACCCATGTACACATACACTTGTGGTAGGCAGTTGCCCTGAAACAACTTGCCTTTGCCTCATTGAAGGCAAATCCAACTGAAGGCAATCTCAGTTCCTTCCACAAAAAAAGCTTTCAAAAGGGAAAACAAAAAATTTGTTGGGGGGGTTCTCCCCCACTCAGGCAGAGCAGGAAACAACATCTTTCCAATCTCAAGTCTGAACTCTCAAACCTGTCTCCCTCCTCCAAATCCAGGTGGCATCTGGTTAAGTCTGTTTCTGGTGAATGTTCCCCCTCCATCCACTCCCTTACCTCAAATGGCTGCACAGCTGACATTGCACACAAAAAAGGCTGAATGACTAAACTCTGTTTTGCTTCTAAATCGTGTCGCAAACCCATCGCCTTCTGTACCCACCTTACCCAGTCGCACCCAGCTGTTCCTGGACTCTGTGTCCTTTTCTCATGACAAGGTGGAGAGTTTGCTGTCAAACCTTGACTCTGATTCTGCAACCGGTCCAGACAGCATCAGCCCACTTGTCCTGAAAACCTGCTCTTGCTCACCCTCTCTCTGTTCTATTCACCCTCTCATTTGCTCAAGTTTATCTGACAACTGCTTGGAAATCAGCAAACATTACCGCTCTGCAAAAAAAATGTGCAAAAACAGCAGATCCCTGCAACTACAGACCAATCAGCCTTCTCCCAATAATCAACAAGGGCATGGGATCCATCATCGCTGCCAACATTAAATCCTTCCTCTTCTCCAATGGCTTGATTTCCGATCATCAATTTCGATTCAGACCAGGTCACTCTACCCTGGACATGCTGCTTCTGTTTTTACAACAATGGATGGTGGTCCTCAATGCCAGACATGAGGTCGGAGCCATCTTCCTAGACATATAGCGCGCTTTCAATGTGGTCTGGCACTCTGCCCTGATCACCAAACTCTCTTCCTATGGTATCCAAGGCAATCTCCACTCATGGCTCACAGACTTCCTCTCCTGTCACAGTCAACGTGTGGCCCCCAATGGAATTCTCTCATCCCCTCTTCCTGTCCAGGCTGGAGTTCCTCAAGGTAGCGTTCTGGGCCCTGTTCTTTTTCTGGTTTTCATCAATGATCTCTCCAACTCTCCGGAAAATCCTCTTTATCTCTTTGCTGATGTCTCCACCCTCTACCGTACCATCTGTCATCCCTCAGATTGGCAAGCAGCAGCCTCTTCACTCTCTGCAGATCTGGATAAAATCAAAAGCTGGTCAAACACTTGGAACAGGTCTTTCAATCCTGACAAATCTCACACTCTCACTACGTCTCTCTGAAAGGACCGTCTGGAAACCACCCCCCGCCTCGCCTCTCCCATCTACTTTATCAACAATCCTCTTGAAGAACTCCTTTCACTGTGAAGCATTTGGGTCTCAATACCTGCCATGATCTTTCCTGGGAAAGCTACATTTCCAAGCTGGCCTCCAAAGCCAGTCGCCGACTGGGCATCCTCCATCATGCAAAGTCCTTCTTTGGCACACCTGAGCTCCTGACCACATTCAAAGCTTTCGTCCATAGCCTGATGGAGTACTGCTCTCCCCTCTAGGCTGGTGCTCCCGCCTCTCACCTTTCTCGGCTTCATGCTGTGGAAACCAATGCATTTAGCATCATTGGTATCTCCCGTGATGAGGCTTAGTCTTTGGGTCTCTCATCACAGGTAGGTCAGTGATCTTTCTGTCTTCTCCCTCTTCTCTCCGGCCTCGACTCCCCCCAACTCTGTCTGTGATCTGTCTTCCCCATATTTCCGCAGGGCACTGTTTCTTCTTTGGTAAATCGAACTTCTCACAGCCTACAAGGCATGTGATCACAATTAATTTAATAAATGATACAATTCTCCCTGATTGGCTGGTGCCCCCACTTCATACCTGCCATTCCTAGATGATGTGGAATACAGAGCTCTCAACACCATTGGAATCTCTCACAAACAAGCAGAGGCACAGAGTCTAATGCCACCTCAGAGCAGGTACATTGGTGGCCTCTTTTCTCCTGCCTTTCTTCTGGTCTTACTCCTCCTGCTCCTTCAGACCTCCACCCTTCCAAAATCCTTCTTGGATCTAAAGTGTAAATAATCTCACCCCTCCGGAGTGGGGTTGTATTATTCCAGTGTAAACAACCCCACTATTCCCTCAAGGGCTTCAAGATGGCAGTACAGCATCATCCGATATTATCTTCCATCCATTCCCGTGATATGTTATAATCTCGTTAATCTTCCCCACTAGTATCACTCTTACTTGCAGGTTACTTACTCTATTTCTCTCTTTTCTCTCCTTGTGTTTGTGTTTGGTTGTTTCCCCATGACCCTGATTGTTCTTTCCCTCACTACCTTGTTCTTCCATAAACCTGGATCGTGCGAACAAAAAGGTCACTATGAAAAGGACATATTGTCAATCTTTCAACCGAACTGCATTGAAATGACAGAACACTCCATACTGAGAACGACAACAAGCAAATGGTCACCACAACGACTGCAGCGGATTAATGAAAAAGCACAACACAACCATTTCATGGCAACATCTGATGGGTGGCAAATTCCATCCATTACCAGAACGTTATCCACACCCTGTAAGCGATTAAAGGTGGGAAATAAAGCCTTCGCTGCATAATTTCAAAGGCGATCTCCAGGATGACCCTTTTCTCAGGCCTGGTGTTGGCTTGATGGTGAAGGTGCTTCCCTTACGATCCTCGAGTCTTGAGTTTGAGCCCCTGTCGGGCTGTTGAATTAACACCAGGTAGGGTTGACTCAGCCTGTCATCCTTCTGAGGTCGGCAAAATGAGTGCCAGCATGCTGGTAACAGGGGCATTGCATCAGCAGCACAGCTGCGCCCCCAGAAAATGATGCAGCCACAGACTGCTTACAAATAAATAAACCCTTTTCTCAATAAAAGTTTTTTTTTAACCATAGGATGGATCTTAAATCCAGAGTTGAACGCAGCTTGGAGGATTATAAAATGAATTTTAATTCCTAAAAACTGATTGCAGCTAAAGATATCGTATTTATAATTTACGAGTCTAAAATAATCCAGAACAAAAGCTGTTTTGTTGATCGTGGAATATATAAATGCATTCAATACATTTTGGATGTTGGTATAATTGTTTACCTTGGATCGATTGGGTAACATACACCAACGGTGATGTATCAAATTGAATGCTTCAAACACAATCCGTAACCTCGTGGAGCAAAGTGGTATTTTCCTAACCTATTGGTATCTGCTATTCCAGAGTACAAACTAAGACTCATTTCAAAATTCCGATTTAAGTTTGCTGTAGTGGGTTTTAATATTTTTGCTTTTCAACATGTCAATGAGAAACAAAGAAAGTGTGGAAAAAGCTCAAAAACAAAAACTTAACGAAAGAGTATGTGAATTAAATTGACGGGTAGATAGAATGAATAGAACAATCAAATAAACTCTAGCCTTGTTCACTTCCCAGGAAACATTTTTCATACAATTGATGAAAATCAGATTATGTATCATGGTCCATACAGAGCGCCGGTGCTGCCCAAGCAGTTTCCATGGCTCGGGTTATAATCCTGGACGGGTCGCCACACCGCCACACAAAGTCACGGCAGGAATTTGTAATTTGTTAATGGAGCTGGCGATAGCTTGTCTACTCTTCGTAAAGGACACCATGTGAGATCTCTAACGTCCATGAAAAAATGCCGGCAGACGGGACACCCAGGTTAACGTACATCTGAGTGACGGCACACACATCGATGAAACACCCTACCTGTGAAACACCAGGATGACAGTTTATAACTGGTTCAGGATTCAAACTCAGGTGAGACAGCTTCTAGGAGGCAAGTGTGTGTACATCTAGACCATATAATAATATATCTGGCGATTAGAAAGCGAGGCAACAATGTTTGCAATCGAGCAAGATCCACTGTTGCTGATGTAAGACAGCATATGACAAACATTTGCTGTTACACATTGCAAACAAACGTGGCTCAGCAAACATTTCCCAGATAAATAAAGCTGTTTTAGCAACAACCTACAGAGACCGACCACAAAGCATAGCGTTTCAAAATGTTTGAAGGAACAGTCTGCAGGAGATATTAATCGATTGTCTATTTCCTCAAAACAACTTGGGTGATTATGGGTACGTGCGAATAGAAAGCTTCCTTCATGCACATAACTTGGACTTGGTGTGATGTCTGCAGAGTTGTACTGGCATGCAGCAAGTGCTTCCAGGAGCCAAATTTACTTTATTACAAAAGTGTTTCCTGGGATCAGAGATGTCATGATTTTGCAACATCTCGTTTTATTAAGGGCAGTAAAGTCCCCAACACTTGTCTAAAGCTTCGTGAGATTCCAAGCACGTTCATGGGGTTCATCTCACTGCATTTAATAGGAATAGAAGAGCACACATAATTCCTCAGCTTGATCGACAGGAACTAAACTTAACCTGCCTAATCAGGTAAATACAGAAATTAACATGCCGAGGATATTTGTTTCCATTTTTCACAAACACGTGAACGTTTTGCACGATAATAGTGGAAATGAAGCAATCTTGCCCACGGGTCCTGATGCCTCTTACCGGTAGAGCGTGGGTGATGTGCTGAATATCTCAGGAAGGTAATCAACAAGAGGAAGCCATATTCCACCCCCTACAGGCATGGGCAGGGGTTGTGCACTTCCACTTTGAGACACCTTCAGTCTCCAACTTACATATGGAGGTTCTGCAGGACAATAAAAACACACGTTGATTTGAGCTTCCATGACAATATATTGTACAATTGATGTGACTATTTAATCTTCTCGAGCTTGCTTGACACGAACAACTCGAAACACTTGCTTGTGGCTTGATTTTTGGCAAGAAATTTGGAATGGGATCTCAGGCCAAATTTTCGAAGAGTTGAAAACAATCTTTACAGAGGGATTTCCCAGATCATTGACACACATGACTCACTCTTCCTCAACATACCAATTGAAATGTGTGAACACTGTTTGTTTTTTTTTGTATATCTGGATGATAATTTTAAAACATACAAGCATTCTAAACTGACAAACAGCAACAACTGAGTAAGAATGCTGAGACTTTTGTCTAGAGATTAGCTTCCCATGATATGGTGCCATCGTGCCAAGTCAAAAGATATGAGGACAACAAGGGGATAAAATGAGATGCATCATTGTAATGAGCAATCAAAAGATCAGATATCAACGAGCTAGTTATACTCAGTTTGACCTTCTATAATAATAAATATCAGTGTGTGTCCAACCGTCTGTCAGTCCGTCCGAATGTCTCCTCCATTACTCCAAAACCATGAAACCGAGAGGCCCCAAACTGCATGCACACTAAGGGAACTCCAAGAAAGTACATTAATGAAAATTGGATGTTTGGATTAATTTAAACATCCCTTTTAAAGATAATTTATGGGGTGCTCATCACGAAAAACCCAAAATAAGCTTTACCAGGATGGCGGTGCGCCATCTTAGCCAGCCCTCTGTCAGTTCGCAAGAGTATGAAGCCGCAATTTTTTTTTGGCCTGCTCAACAATTCCTTGACTTGGAACAGGCTGCAATGGTTTCTTAATGATAAAGTATTTTTTTTTCCACTTTTCCTGGCTTATATCATTGAATGCCTGTTCACCATACCTACGAGTTCACCATACCTACGAAGTTCACCATACCTACGAAGTTCACCATACCTACGAAAAAACGAACTAGGAACACACAGTAACATGTAGGTGAGAAAATAAACAGTTAAAACGGGACAGATAACGACCGGAAACTTAACTTTGAGATCGTCAGCAGGGAGCCCCCAAGGAGACCTGCCAATGCTCCAAACCCAGAACCGGAAGTGAGGTGGTGAGGAGGTGAGGTTAAGCTGGTGAGATGTTGGTGGTTGTTGAGAAGGTGGTGAGGAGATGTTGGCAGTTGTTGAGAAGGTGGTGAGGAGATGTTGGCGGTTGTGGAGAAGGTGGTGAGGAGGTGTTGTTTAAAATAAAGATAGAAAAGAATAATACTACCTCAAGATTGCACAGCCCGGCTCACGAATAATTCCCGTTGGACATCGTTGGGGAAATCTATCTGGACACACACTTATTGACATAACTGATCTTCGGGGAACCTGAATGGTGTTCTGTGAATTTCCACAACCGTAACAATATGATGTCATTCATAATGGAAAAGATAATATACAACCGGAACTCCTCGGATGAAGGCCTTTATAATGTACGGGCTTTACGGTGCTTGGTCGAGGAATTAAAGAGAAAATTGTCGGAAAGTCAAGCAAAAAGCATAAGCATATTATTTATATTGACTGTTATTATACCCCAAAAGGAGGTAGTGACCGCTCCAGAGTGTCAGTGAAATCGACGACACAAACTCAGTAATGAACACACCTTGGCAGTTGGAATGAAGGAAAAACATAAATAAGCATGTACAGAAGAAGTAGGCTAAATGGCTAGATATGGTGACGCATGTACATAAGAGGTAGGTAAATAGTAGCTACAGTGCCGATAGAAAATCTACACCCACTTTCAATATTTCCACTTTTTGTTGCCTTATAGCCTGGAATTAAATTGCATTAAAACAGACTTTTTCCACCTTTTATTTACACATCGTAACCCACAACTTCCAAATGAAAAACAAATTCTACAAATTTCAGAAAATGTATTAAAAATACAAAACTATAATATATTGGTTGGATAACTGACCACTCCCCTGAGTTAATACTTGGTGGAAGCACCTTTGACAGCAATTACAGCTGTGAGTCTGTTGAGACAGATCTCTACCAACTTTGCAAACTTTGATTGGGCAATATTTGCCCATTCTTCTGGACGAAACTGTTCAAGCTCAGTCAAGTTGCGTGGGGAGCGTTGATGGACAGCAATCTTCAAGTCATGCCACAGATTTTCGCTTGGATTTAGGTCGGGGCTCTGACTGGGCCACTCAAGGACATTTATCTTTTTGTTCCTTAGCTACTCCAGTGTAGTTTTGGCTGTGTGCTTCGGGTCAATGCAATGCTGAAAGGTGAATTTCCATCCCAATTTCAGCTTTCTTGCAGAGGGCAGCAGGTTTTCCTCAAGGATTTTTCTGTGTTTTGCTCCACCATTTTCCTTCCGTCCTGACAAGTACCCCTGTCCCTGCTGATGAGAAACATCCCCATACATGATGCTGTCACCACCATGCTTCACAGTAGGGATGGTGTTCTTTGGGTGATGTGCTGTTAGGTTTGCGCCAAAAGTAACGTTTTGCATTTCAGCCAAAAACTTCAATCTTGGTTTTGTGAAACCACAAAACTTTTTGCCACATGGCTTCAGAATTTCCAGTGTTTTTTTGCATACCTGAAACGGGACTCAAGGCAGGCTTTTTTGAGTAATGGGTTCCTTCTTACCACCCTACCGTACAGGCCAGACTTGTGGAGTGCTTGTGATATTGTTGTCACATGCACACAGTGACCAGTCTTTGCCATAAAGGCCTGTCGCTCTTTCAAAGTTGCCATTGGCCTCTTGGTGACCTCTCCAATCAGTCTCCTCCTTGCTTGGTCATACAGTTTAGAGGGATGGCCTGATCTAGGTAGGGTCTTCATGGTACCACATGCCTTCCACTTCTTAATGATTGTCTTGACTGTGCTCCAAGGGATATTCAAGGCCTTTGAAATATTTTTATTCCCATCCTCTGACCTGTGCCTTTCCACAACTTTATCCCGGAGGTATTTTGAAAGCTCATTAGTGCTCATGCTTGAGTCTTTGCTGTGAAATGCACTACCAAGCAGAGGAAACCTACAGGAACAGCTGATTTTATTCTGAAATAATCAGAATCACTCCAATTTAACACAGGTGGAGGCAAATTAACTTGATGTGATTTTGAAGGTGATTGGTTACACCTGAGCTCAATTGGTATTAAAGGGGGGGGGGGGGGGTGGACACTTATCCAACCAAGATATTCTAGTTTTATATTTTTAATTAATTTTCTGAAATTTGTAGAACTTGTTTTTCACTTGGAAGTTGTGGGTTGCGATGTGTAAATAAAGGTGGAAAAAAGTCTGATCTAATGCAATTTAATTCCAGGCTATAAGGCAAGAAAAGGTGAAAAATTTGAAAAGGGGGTGTACACTTTCTATAGGCACTGTATGTTGAAGCATAGTAAGTCCCAAACAAACCTCTCTCTTCATCAAGTGAGCTCCCAGAGCCATTGCTCCTCCGGGAATCGAGGCGTGCATGAAGACGTGGAGTCCCAGGGCTGAAATACGGACACAAAGCCATCCGTGCTTGTGTTATGCATGGTGTGGTCACAAAACAAAAACAAACAACAATTAAAGTGCTACTTTATAATATGATGCACAAACCAAGAACATGCTGTTAAAAACATGTTTCCCTGTAAAGGCTGAACTTTCAGATTCTTAGACTCATATGTGTAAGCTGTTACTCAATTTATACATTTTACTAAACTTGTATCTTTTTTTTGTATGCCTGCACATTCAATTAATATCTCAAAATCAAATTTGAATTGTTCCAGAGGAGAATGTGGAAAACTCGCGAGAGGTGTCACCAAACTTTGTAGATTTGAATCGTTGCATCCTTTCATACATCTACAGGTTCATTCATCTTTTTACTTATTATACAGGGTGTCCCAAAAAAATATACAACTTTTCATCTGCAAAGAGGATGGTCATAACATATATTTTTTAAAAAGATATATGGCTGGATAGAAAGCTGAAAGGTTGAAGTTTATTATACCAATGTCAAAATTGCCACCAGAATTTAAATTTTGGTATAGAATCGTCGTTTTCTTTTAGACCACATGTTCGACATAGGCTCCACGTTGTCCGATCACTGCCTGCAAACGCGTTGTCATGTTCTCCATCACTTGGGAAACGTTTCCTGAGGAATGTTCTGGATTCTCGGTGGATGTTTTCCTTCAGCTGATCAAGAGTCTGAGGCCTAGGGTTTCCATAGATCCTGTCCTTGAGATACCCCCACAAGAAGAAGTCTGGAGGAGTAAGGTCAGGGGAATACGGTGGCCACTCAACGTCTTCGTAGAGGGAGATAAAGCGGCCCTCAAAATGTTGGAAAGGCATTTTGTATGGAAAGGATGAATATCTTGGCGAAGGATCCTCTGAACGGTGCTCTTATGAATGTTTGTCTCGGCAGAAAGTCGTTGAATCGATTTTTTTGGACTCTGAAGACCGCCTGTCTCACCATTTCCACATTTTCTTCACTACGACCTGTCCTCTTCCGACCACTGTGACCCTTGTGAAGGTCACAGATGTTCCCACATTGGTAAACTTTGCGATGGTGCACTTTATTGTCCGAAAGTTTGGTGCATGGCGTAAGTGGATACCGAAATGTCTCGAGTAAAGACGTTGCACCTGTATGACACTTTTCGTCTGGTGCCAAAGTTCAACAATTTTCGTCCATTGTTGTACGGTCAGTCTTGGCATTTTTCTGGCGCTTGCCTGGTATCAAAATAAACTTCAGGGTCTCTGCAACAAGAGATGAAGCATTAGTGACAAATTACTGCTTTTTTAGGATCAAACGAAGCATTTTAAAAGTTGTATATTTTTTGGGACACCCTATATTAATAAGAAGGATGTTGTGCTTTTTCACACATCAAGCAAACATGTCATGCTGTGCTGAATCCCTCTGTGCAAGGCAGGAGATTAGTAATGTCAGAGTTGTCCTTCATCATCACCTGCCATTTTGTAGGTCATCCACATTGTAAACAATCCGGATCTGGATCACTCAAAATGTCTGGAGATATATCTGAAATTGGAAGTGGCTCTAGCTTATCTAATGTTGTTAGTCATTTAGATAAGCAGATCAGGCACCTGTATATCGAGAAATTATAAGACGCTGGGGTCACAAATCCCTACAACTTGCTGGGAAACTTGTTGACCCCCATGGAGAAGCACACCGATGCAGAGCAGCTGCCTAACCTACAGCGCCCGACCTACTTTATCTAGAAAACACTTCCTCCTACTACACAAAAAGGAGGCGATGAAAGCTTATAAGTGCCTGGATGGCTACAAATAGCATGTGGCCATCTGGGTTCATGGGACACAAACTTGGAACGTGCTGGAGAAACAGAGGGTGCTGGTGATGTCCTTGTTATGTACCGACCAAAATTAATCAGCAAAGTACACTGATAAACACACTGGCTGATGATCACATAACACTTGGGCTTGACTGACTGTTGTGGTAGTGCTCCATCATACTATAAATAGGGGAACTTCTATCAAAATGGAACTTCAAATATTCAATGGAATCCCAGCTGATTTACAACCACATCTCAGCCAACACTAATCACTAATGGTTCAGATGAACATTTGTTGTAAAATATATCCTCACAAATGATCAGTGTGTACTGGGATGCTGTAAGATTTATAATAACGAGCCGTGTTCCCTTGTCGCTTCGCTGACAGGTTTAATCAAAACACAGCATGTTGTGCTTCACAAACATATTGCATGTCTATCTGTGAGTCTCAATGAGGATATAAAGAGAAGTGAAACGCTGGAAAAAAAAGAGCGTTTATAACAAGTTGTTGGTGTCGAGTTCTTGCTGTCTTGATCGTAGCTGGGATGCTGTAAACAATATTATTGTCACGTCAAGCCAGATTAGATCGGTGACTTGCTACAGGTACAATGTAAACCTGCACTAATCTGTTTCATGTTCGGGTTGTCGGCGACTAAACCGTCTCCCCCATCAAGTTTTCTGGTGAGGAGGGTGTATAGGTATGGACACCCAGCAGGATTAAAAACAAAACCTGTCAAAGGGTGGAGGAGCTCTTTGTGAGCCAACGGCCATCCATATCTAGTGCCCAACTGTGTCTGCGGACGTCCTCCTGCAGTTGTGTTACTCTTTTTAGGAGGTTGGTGGCAGGATTTGCACTCCGGCCACTGTAAAACCTTCATTCCGCAAAACACAAAAACGCAAAGAAAATTGAAAACCCACTGTGGGAGTACCTCTTGTGCAGCTTCCCTCTGCAGGGCAGCACACCGGATGACGGAATTCGGAATTGGGGCAAAGCCTTCGGGACCCCCATTCCTTGATGATAGGAGGAAAACCACAGGGTAAACCTCCAGGGTCAGATTGTGGTGGTGTGTGGCGGAGTAGTGCTGAGGTGTCGTCCAATAGATGGCAGTCTCCTTGGGTTAACCTGAGGCAGTCCCTTCAGGTGGTGCCTGGAATGTCCCATCTCTAAGAGAGGATGATCACCTGTCTCTGTTGTCATCTGAGGTCAAGCGTTTCAACATCGGTATTGCAGCACTCTCTGAGGTTCAGAGACCGGATAGTGGCGAGATCATGGCGGGAGGTTACATCTAC
>CM068954.1:6286890-6306410 GCA_035128595.1 Eptatretus atami
TTTTTTTTTTGCACGTACGGCCACACACGTACGGCCACGCACGTACGGGCACACACTAGTATTACTAACAGTGGATGTCTCCACACTGATTTTTATGGGCAACTTAAGCTCCTTCACAAGGATTCTTCTTTATACAGGGTGTCCCAAAAATCACCGAGAGATTTAGAAATTAAATAACATTTCTGTTTTTTATTAATTTGTTTTTCTTTTCTTTTCAGAATTTAGATTAACATTTTGGAAATTACCCACGGAAAATTCACAACTGAACAAAGAACCAAAATCATGGAATTTTATTTTAAATTTCATCGATCAATTATTCTCACCCAAAGAGCATAGACACCGAATAATTTCACAAAATTCAGAAATTTCTTGGCCATCACGTTCTCCTGATTTGAAGCCTCCCGATGATTTTCTTTGGGGTTACCTAAAGGAGCGTGTATACATCAATAAGCCCCAAACAATTCAGCAGCTCAAGGACAACATCTGTGCAGAAATTTGAGGGCTGCAGCCAGAATTATTGTCCGCTGTTATGGAAAATGCTGTCGAAAGAGCCCATCTCTGCGAAGCCGAAAATGGAGGACATCGAAGCTGCATAATTTTTCACAAATAAAGCAAATTTATCTCCATTTTGTAAATTTTCTTTTGGTATAAAAATAATCATAAATTATTTAAAAAACAGAAATGTTATTTAATTTCTAAATCCCAAGGTGAGTTTTGGGACACTGTATGTAAAAAAATACAATTCAATTAAAGCGAAAAAACAAAATATATAATGTGCAAAATAAAAATAAATCCAGACGAATAAATGTGTGTGTGTGTGTGTGTGTGTGTGTGTGTGTGTGTGTGTGTGTGTGTGTGTGTGTGTGTGTGTGTGTGTGTGTGTGTGTGTCAGTGTGTTCTCCATAACTCCAAAACCATCAAAACCTTGCAGCCTCAAACTTTGCATACATACGAAGAAAGCACCAAGAAAGTGCATTTTCCTGGGTAACCTGGGTAACCTTAAGGCGTTTCCTGGGTAACCTTGCTGGAGTCTGAAGCCACCATGTTTTTCGACCTGCTCAACCATGCCTTCACTTGGAACAGGCCACAACGATTTCAAAACAATAAAGTTTGTTTTTCCACTTTCCGCACTCACATTATGGAATGCCTGTTCATCATAGCTACGAATCGTTTTGTACATAACTTTTATAAGTACTAGAGTTTTCAAATTAGGAGCTTGAAGTGATTTCATGCATTATATCACACAATTTTCCATAATCTACTCTTACAGACTAATTAAAGTACATCATCGAAATATTTCGGTTTCATATATATATGTATACATATATATATATATATATATATATTATTTATATATATATATATTTATATGGATAGAGAACATATATATATATATATATATCTATATATCTATATATATATATATATATATCTATAAGAAATATACTATATATAATATATATATATATATATATAATATATGGTAGAGAGAGACATATATATAATATATATATATAATATATATATTATATATATATATATGGAAAAAAGACATAAAAATAATATTATATATATATATATATATATATAATATATATATATATATATATTATATATATATATATATATATATATACAGGTTAGCGCGAAAGTTACTTTACCCCTGATAAAATTTTCGCACATTAACCCTCCGTCCCTTCCCCTCTGCCCTCGCCCGCTATGGTATGCGGAAACACTGACTTAGAAGAGTGATGGAGCACATACAGATACAATGACAAATTAATTATTGTAAGTACTGCACAATAAAACCTGTATGTTAAAAGAGTTCAAGAACAATGCTTCACTGGGAAGGGCTAAAGTGACTTTCAGGCTACCCTGTATATCCAGATATATATATATATATATACACTGATGAGCCAAAACATGATGACCACCTGCCTAATATGCTGTTGGTCCTCCGTGTGCCACCAAAACAGCGCCGATCCACCGAGGCATGTACTCTACGAGACCCCTGAAGTTGTCCTGTGGTATCTGGCACTAAAACATTAATAGCAGATCCTTCAAGTCCTGTAAGTTGCGAGGTGGAGCCGCCGTGGATCAGACTTGTCGGTCCAGCACATCCCGCAGATGCTCAATCGGATTGAGATCTGGAGAATTTGGAGGCCAGGGCAACACTGTGAACACTTCAACATGTTCCTCAAACCATTCCCGAACAATGTGTGCAGTGTGGCAGGGTGCATTATCCTGTTGAAAGAGGCCACTGCCATCAGGGAATACCATTGCCATTAAGGGGTGTACCTGGTCTGCAACGACATTTAGGTGGGTGACACATGTCAAATTGACATCCACATGAATGGCCGGACCCAGGGTTTCCCAGCAGAACATTGCCCAGAGCATCACAATCACTCCACCGGCTTGTCGTCTTCCCACAGTGCATCCTGGTGCCACCACTTCCCCAGGTAAACGGCGCACACATACACGGCCATCCACGTGATCTAAAAGAAAACGGGACTCATCGGACCAGTTGACCTTCTTCCACTGCTCCAAGGTCCAGTTCCGACGCTTTCGTGCCCATTGTAGGTGCTTTTGAGTTGGACAGAGGTCGTCATGTGCACTCTGACCGGTCTGCGGCAACGCAGCCCCATACGCAGCAGGGTGTGATGCACTGTCAGTTGTGACACATTCCTCCCGTGACCACCATTAAAATTATCTGTGACTTGTGCTACAGTCGACCTTCTGTCTGTTCGGACCAGATGGAGATAGCCTTCGTTGCCCTCGCGCATTAATGAGCCTTGGGCGCCAACCACCCTGTCGCCGGTTTGTGGTTTGTCCTCCTCGGACCACTGTCGGTAGGTACTCACCACTGCTGACCGGGAGCACCCACAAGGCTTGCCATTTCAGAGATGGTCTGACCCAGTCGTCTGGCCATAACAATTTGGCCCTTGTCAAAGTCCTCAGGTCTTTACTCCTGCCAATTTCTCCTGCATCCAACAACATCAACTTCAAGAACTGATGTTCACTTGCTGCCTAATATATCACACCCCTTGGCAGGTGCCATTGTATAACATAATCAATGTTATTCACTCACCTGTCAGTGGTCATAATGTTTTGGCTCATCAGTGTGTGTGTGTGTGTGTATATATATATATATATATATATATATATATATATATATATACAGTACATGTCTGTATCTAACTATATATCATAATATATATCTATCTCATCTCATATATTATTATATATATATTCTCTCTCTCTCTCTCTCTCTCCTCTCTCTCTCTCTCTCTCTCTCTTCTCTCTCTCTCTCTCTCTCTCTCTCTCTCTCTCTCCCCTCCCCCCATCCTCTCCTCTCCCCCCCTCCGGTGCATATCTCCATATGCGTCTGGACAGTGGATATTTCTAGGAGGGATTTCTCTCCGGACGTGTGTCTCTGGACATGTCCGGCGAGTGTTTATGTCCTGACAGCAGTTTGTCTCCAGACGTGTGCGGGCAGTGTTTATTGTCTGGATGGGAGTTTATCTCCGAACACGTATCTCCATACGTGTCTGGACGGCGGTTATATTCGGGCAGGGTTTGTCTCCAGACGTGTCCGGATGGGAGTTTGTCGCCGTACGTGTCTGGATGGGAGTTTGTCGACGGACGTGTCCGAATGGGAGTTTGCCTCGGACGTGTCTGAGCGGTGTTTATGTCCGGATGGGATTTGTGTCCGGGTGGGGTTTATATTTGGACGGAAGTTTATCTCCGGACGTGTCCGAGCGGTGTTTGTCTCTGGGTGGTATTTATAGTATGACCGATATAAAATGGATTTCAGACATTATTTGAATTCCAACTTCACTGTTATTCTTTGCAGAATCATTTTGACGAGATAGTATAATCGAATTTACGCTCCACCACACGTCTGCCTTCCCTTCCTCTCACTGCCTTCCTTCCCTCCACTTTCCTCACCTCCCTCCCTCCTTGCTCCCCACTCCCTCCTCTTTTCCCCCCTCCTTCCTCTCTTTCCCCCTACCTCTTCTCTTCCCCCTACCTCCTCTCTTTTTCCCTCGTCCTCTCCTTCCTCCTCTCTCTCTCTCTCTCTCTCTCTCTCTCTCTCTCTCTCTCTCTCTCCCCCTCCCTACTCTCTCTCCCCCTCCCTCCTCTCTTTCACCCTCCCTCCTCTCTCTTTTCCCCTCTATCTCCTCACTCTCCTTCTCCACACCTCTATCACCCCACCCCTCTTCTCCCCCCTCCCCCCATCTCAATGTTTCCATCAGCGAAGTGACAGGTGGTATTTGCAAATCTATAACAAGAGATGTTTGTGTATGTTGTAGCCATTTTTCTCAGAGATGACAAAACAGATCTCCGTCAAACTTTCAGAGGTTCATCAGTGAGTACCTTGAAGTGTTTTTGGACAAAAGAAATGTTTTTGAAAATGTTTTGTTTTTGTTTTGAAAATGTTTTGGATTTTTCTCTTTTTTTTTAATAATCGCTCTATAATGCCTTTGTGGCTATGTGAAAGATCATATCAAATGATCCCTGACCCCATTCCTTAGTGGGTGGTGGGAAGTGTTTTAAGACCCCACAAAAAACAAAAAAACAAATAAATTTGATTTCTTCGAAATGCCAACAGGATTAGAACAGCACCAGGCAAAACCAGGTACCCCAGCAAGTTGCAATTAAAATTAAAAAAAAACTTGTACTGTACATAAAAACCTTCCAATCAAGATTGAAATATTGCCACAAATATCAAAATATGGAACTTACAGATGCCATTAGCGAAGGTTCGCTTTGCACTCCACACAGTTTTGTGAGAAAGTGGAGGATGACTGGTAGATTGTCAGGCCAGCTTCCGGCAAGTGATGTCCAAGCACTCTCAAAATCAGAGCTCACCGCTTCAGAGACATACTGCAATGTGAAATGACATGGTTCTGCATCAATGACACGAAGCAAGTAACAGCAGAGAAAACAAAAATGCAACTGCTACCTCAAGGTCAAATGTCGTGATATGGTTAAATAAATACATTGTGTATAAAGATGGATCAAGGTTAACTTTGGACAAGTAGGATGGCCTATAGGTGTGCAAACTCACCTCTGAGTTGTCTACCAGGGTTCAAATCTCGACCCAGCTACAAACAGTCACCCTGGTGTTTCACAGACAGGTCAGATTAGGTCAGGTATGGGAGCATGCGCCAGAGCAGCGCATCACTGCGTCCACTTTCCACCGGTACTCCAAGGGCCTCCGTCTGGACATCCCCCAGGCAGATCCCTGGCCCATCCCCATTTCCTTGAAATGCCGATCAACTTGCTGCAACCACAAGGCACGTGATCGGCCCATTGGCCTCCTCCACTCACGAGGCTCCCTCGCTGAGAGAATCTGGCCAGCAGGATCAGCATCAGGAAAACGAACCACATGTCCATACAGCCGCAGCTGACGCTCACGGACTATGCAGGTAACAAATCTCATTTGAGTCTCTCTCAGAAACTTCTCATTGGAAGTAAAGTCCGACCAGTGATGTCCAAGGATTCTCTGAAGAGACCTGGTACCAAAGGAATGGTCTCCATCTCAAATCCCTGGTCCATGACGCCCCAGATGTCTGTTGACCTCTGGCTCATAGCCAGCAAGACATGAATATCACAGCCATGGTAAGTGAATTTCTCCGTGACCTCTAATATCCTCACCAAAACAAGTACATTCAAGATAGCAGCATCCAAGATGTCATTGAAAGCTTCGCTCTTAATTTTGACCCAGGAAACCCGTAATCCCAGTGGCTCCGACTCCTCATTCAGCACCTCGAGGGTCCCCAAAAGGATATCCAGAGTCTCCACAAAGATGACTGCATCATCTGCAAAATCAAGGTCAGAGATTTTGACATTCCCAAACGATGCACCACAGCTAGATCTCTCCGACATCCTCCCCAGAATACAGTCCATACAAGCGCTGAAAAGTGTGGAGGCCAGTACACACCCCGAAGAACTCCAGTAACAACTGGAAATAAGTCAGAGATGGGATCACCACATCTCACATCACTCTCAGCACCAGAGTAGAGTTCCGATGTCAGATTGACCGGGTTTGGGGGCACCCCACAAAGACCAAGAATCCTCCAGAGGGTATCCCAATTCACCGAATCGAACGCTTTGCAGAGATCAACATAGGCTGCATGCAGCCCCTGCCGAAACTCTCGTCTGCGTTCAGTGAGGACCCGAAGGGAAAGAATACGGTCAATCGTTGACCTCTTTGGTGTAAAGCCTGACTGCTCTGGGCGCTGGTGCTCAAGCAGACTGTGGCGAGCCCTATCAAGAATTATCTGAACAAAGACCTTGCCTGGCACCGAGAGGAGCGTCACCCCTCGGTAGTTATTGCAGTCCTGGCGATCACCTTTCCTTTTCTGGAGAGGGACAACAAGGCCCCTCTGCCAGTCAGTTGGGATGACGCTTGTGTTCCAGGCAGAGCACAGAACTGCATGCAATGACATGAGTGCAGCATTTTCACCAGCCTTGAGAAGTTCAGCATGGATGCCACATATCCCAATAGCTTTACCCCGTTTCAACCGGTTGACCGCAGCCTGGGTTTCCACAAATGAAGGTGGACCACAGTTGATTGGAGGGTCAGCAAGAGGAATAGTATCACCCCTGACATCAAACTCAACAGCTGGTGGATTAGCATAGTACAGCCACTCAAAGTAACCGGCCCAGCGGGCCTTCACTTCAGACTCCTCTGTCAAGAGCCCAGCACCCTCCGCTCTAACTGCAGTGCACTGAGGGACGGGCTTGGAGGAACGCAATGCGCAAATTCCCCTGTAAGCAGGATGAGAATCACTTGACCACAGGTGATGCTCCACCCCCTCACAGATTCCTCGCACATCGGCCTCCTTGTCCACCCTCAGTGCACGTACAGTTTTATGCCTCAAGCCCCTGAACAGCTCAGCTCTGCCATTAAGCCTGGCCCTACGACTCTGCTCAATAGTATCCAGTGTCCCTTGAGAGAAAAAATTCTTCTTCGCCCTCCGGTGAGTTCCAAGGCATCGACCGGCAACATCAAGGATGGTGGTCTTGAAGGCACTTCACAACTCTTCAGGATTCCCCAAAGCACCAAAACCCCCCAAATCCCCACTCAGCCTTTTCGCAAACTCCTCAGCTACCCTCTCAACGTTGAGCTTCCAACACCCAGGCTGAAGCTGGGAAGGTACCATTCTCCTGGATTTAAGCTGCAACTTCAGAGTTGCTATCACAAGCCTGTGGTCGGTATTGAGGAACTGAGCACTCCGGTAGACCCTGAAGTTCTGGATCATCCTCCGGCGACCATCAACAAGCACAGGGTCAATCTCCTTTGCCACACCACCAGTGTGGAATACCAAGTCCAGCGATGAGCTTGTGGGCGCTGAAACCATTCACCAGCCATCTTAAGTCCATGACTTCTTGCAAAGTCAAGGAACTTAGTGCTATTCAGGTTCACAGTTCCAGACCCATGGGGACCAACACATGTCCCATAATCATCCCTATCTGTTCCAGTCAATGCATTGAAATCTCCCAAGACTAGAAGAGTATCTCGCCTGGGGCACTGATCAACTACAGACTGAGCATGGCATAGAATGCATCCTTCACGGTGAGATCACTCGCCTCAGTCGGAGCATATACAGAGACCAGGGAAACGACACCCAAGGAGTGATGAATCCTCAGTCTCTCTGCGCTCGTTGGCCCGTGTTACCTCAATTATCATTGGATCAGCTTGTTGTACACAGCTACAGCAACTCCTTGGGCATGGTAACCATCAGAAGAACGACCAGACCAGTATTAGATGTAACCACCCGCCATGATCTCACCACGATCCGGTCTCTGAACCTCAGAGAGTGCTGCAATACCGATATTCAAATGCTTGAGCTCAGATTATAACAGAGACAGGTGAACATCCTCTTGGGATAGACATTCCAGGAACCCACCCGACGGGACCTCCTCAGGTTAACCCAATGAGACCGCCGTCTTGTGGACGACACCTCAGCACCACCCCGACACCACACTACCGCAATCTGACCTGGGAAGGTTACCCATGGTTTTCCTTCTATCATCAAAGAGTGGAGGGGTCACAGACAGGGAGAGACATCAATGTGTGTCATCCTTTGGAAGCTCGTTGAACAGGTATCCTGTCTGCTGGCATTAGTTTGTGGATGTTAAAGATCCCACTGTGTACTTTGTGTTCCAACGAAAGTTAACGTTCTTTTTTGTTTGACAAAAAAAATTTCATCATAATTTGAGGGTCATGGAAGAGCTAGAACAGAGAACGGATGAGAAGGTCACAGAAAAAGGAGAACATAGTGGAAAAGGGGGGGGGGGCACACCAACAGCAGGGTAGAGGGACACTTGATGGAAGAATCGGCATGGGTAAGAATGGGATTGAGGGGAGGGGAGGTTCACAAGCTGGATACAAATGCAAAGAGAGCACGAAGATGAAGGGAAAAGTGGAAATGAAACAGAAATGGAACTAAAAACTAAAAAGGGGGTGAGCAGGGAGGTGGGGGGGGGGGGGGGGGGGAAGGGTACACAATAACCTGCGAAGGAATTGGTGGGGTTGGGGAGGACTAATGAAAGTCAAAAAGATTATGGGTATGAATGGGGGATGCAATCTCATAACCATCCCTGGGGGGAACCTGAAGTGGTGTAAAGCAATCATATTGAAGCCCGAAATTGAAGAATGGGATTGAACAGACTGAGGAAGTTTCTTCCTGAGGCGAGAGCTAAGTGGAATAAAGAAGAGAAAGATGAGCAGTGAGTTTGGATTTTGGGAGTTTCATCAGAAGTGGGCTACTCACAGAGCAAGTGCACCCTGTGGATGCCTGGGGAGGACAGAGCAAGGAAAGATGCAAGATCATCAAGGAGGGGGTAGACGTCAGACGCCATCGATTTGTCTGTGATAGGAGAGTAAGAAGCCGAGACTCAGAGATTGTAATGATCTTGAGGGCCTTGGTTTCCATGGCATGTATGAATGTAAGGTATGGGGTCGGGGCATCAGTCCAAAAGGGGAAGCAGTACTCAATCGAGCTGAGGGTGAAGACCTTGTAAATTTATAAAAGTTCCTATTTGCAAAGGAAAGACTTTGCACAATGTCGGACGTCCAGTCAGCGGTTTCCTTTGGAGGCCAACTTGGATATATGGCTTGCCCAAGAAAGACCATGGCTGATGTTGAGGCCCAAAAGTTTGGATAATTGAACTTAAATTTTAAGGAAAAGTGTAGTTCATGAAACTTACCCTATTTTTAAAGAAATTCAGCATTTGTCTCACCAGTATCATGTGACATTTTAATACCAGATGTACAAAAACCTTTATGAGAAAAGGATTATGGATAAACGTGTTTGGCTATTTCAGGATAAAAGCTTTCACATCCTCATCACTGACACTTGATGCCACCGATATGTTCATTGCATGGTCCTGAGACAGAAATCACATGGCCACAAATCTGGTCGACAGTGATTATGGTTAAGCACTTCCCACCCCAACTAACTTTTTCTTTTTACAAAGAAGAGTGCTTTTGGAGCTCACGTTGTCCTTATTCTATTCAGATACAAGTGAATCATGGTTTCCACAACTGCATCTCTCATATACATTTCTGCTACGGTATCCTGGAAATTGATGGGATGATTGTTTAAAAAAAATCAATGTTCCACACACTTGGTAACGTTTGCAGGAGTGACCAAGTGCTGGTATATGAGCATTTTCATCATCCATAGTTATATATCGATTCATGTCTATTTTGAAACCTTTTGCACCAAACACTTCTGCAAGAGAAACATGCATCACTGAACTAGCAGCTCATCCGCTGGTTTCACATTTTTGTTCACCAGGCAGTTCAACACATCACGCAGTCCCCCAGCACGACACAATTTTTTTTTGTATACATAGTCGACGCTCGTTGAAAAGCGAGTAATAGTGTACACTGAATGGATCAGGACATAACAGGATGCAAAAGGAACAGGACAGACGCACGCAAATGTAACAGTAGAGAGGGGGGAAACACCAACAGTTGAAGTCCAAGATAGAGGGAGACTTGGACAAACAAAGGGTGTGGGGAGAGGAAGGGGGGGGCAGGAAGGGATGCATGGGGTGGACAAGTTGGATACAGAAGGAACCTCAAAGGAGGGAAGAGTGAAAATTTGGAAGGAGGAGGGATTGGGGTGGAGTTAGCGAGGGTAGAAAAGATCATGGGGTGGAGTTTTGGATTGGGGACGATCTGAGATGGTGGAAACATCTGTCTTGAAGACCTGGAGGGAAGAATGAGATTGAAGAGGATGTATAATTTGGTTCCACAGGTAAGAAAAAAGAGGAACAAATGAGTGGAGGTGAGCAGTGACCCTGGATTTAGGTAGTTTCAGCAGAAGGGGGTTGATGGTGGACCCTGTGAGCCCTATAGTTACGTGGAGGGGTAGGGGGAGAAAGCACAGAAAGGTGGTGGTAGAAGACAGAGACCACCGACCTGTCTGTGATGGCGAAGTGATAAACCCATAGACTCAGCTTCATCGTGGGAGATTCCAATAATCTTGAAGGATTTGGTTTCCACAACGACAAGCTAAAGCCAGATGTGAGGAAGGGGACCCAGCCCAGAGGGGAGACACCATCTTGGAAACGTCAATAATGCTTTGTTCAGCAGTGATTTCATTTCACTCGTGAGTTTCCAAGCATTGGAACTTGTTTTAATTTTTACGGTTATCTAAAACAACAAGGTCAACTTAACTAACTTCAAAGCACCGTTTTATATTTTGGTAGTTTTTTTTTTGTACTTCATATTGTATCACCTGCAGAGCATCATAAGCCCTGAATGTGGTGCTAGAAAATGAAATTTTGAGATCCGAGATCTTTGACAACTTGGACAGCAAATATCAGGCCACAAATATGAAACTTGCATTTTCCGAGTTTCAGTTACAAGAAAAAAAAATTAAATAAAAACACAGAATAAAGACAGTGTATTATTCTAAAAGTAATGCTTCACTATAGAAGCATACCTGTGCTGTGATGTACATCAAATTGTTGAGAATGAGTTCAGAAGCCTGCTCTGATCCCCAGCCTGAACCCCTGAGCCAACGCTTTCCAGAAACTTCTGCACATGAAGTGAGTTCCCGCTTCTCAGATCTTTCGAAGTCCTGAGCTTGCGCAGTCCAGTCCAACAGCTGGATATTTGCTAGCCAAGGCTGGAGGAGAGACAGCAGCGCCCTGCGCCCACGCGTACTGGTCGAAGTGAAGCGCTGGCTGATCTCTACCGGGTGAAATGGAGAGGTGAGAGAATCGTATAAAAATAGTAGACGACACCTCCAGTCACAAAAACGTTTGAAGCAATAAAGGAATCACGTTATAAACGAAACATGAATGCAACCACTTACAATAAACAATCCACAAATTCATCGATGATAAAGAAAATAAAAAGTCAGAAAATTGTAACAAGAAGTATGGTAGTAGGAATCAGTGGATAAAACTGGCATTCATACCGACTTGACCCACCAGAAAAGAGTGGAAGTGTGAGCTCGGGATAGGTTTGTGACAGTTCTTCTGACAGAGAGTAGGCTGTTGTGGTGAAGAGTGGAGGTAGTGGAGAGGTAGGTGCCAGGAGACGATCCATGGTGCTACTTCTGCTCGCGTAATAAAAGAACCGTGGGGCGAGCATCTGCAGGTATGAAGGGATGAGGTGTAAAATGCAAAATTCATGGCAAACTAATGCTTTCATTTCAACAGCATGGGACAAGCACAAAATAATGTGTGACACACACACACACACACAAGTTAACAGACAGATGTAGCAGAGGGGATTGGGAGACAAAAATGACAAGTTGACCACAATAAGTGAAGTGGAAAGTGGAATCAACAGGATAAAAAAGGAGTAGTACTTGGGAGACTCAGACACTGTAGAAAACCTCAGGAAGAGCTAAGGAAGAAAACCTCAGGAAGAGCAAAAGTGGACAAACTCGTGGAAGTTCACCGACAGACTGTTCACCTGCAGAAGTTGCATGGCCAGCTCTTGAATTTCCCGGGATGGGTCGGTCGCTTTAAATAAGATAAGGCTGAGCATGACAGGCATACCAGCAAGCCATTCTCTATAAAACACGAAACATAATGGCATTAAACTTGTGGAGTAAACAATACAGAAATCAACACAAATAGCACCTTCACTTGTGCTCAATACAAAAAGGCATAAAAGTTATCATTTGTAAAAAATTTTTAAAAGGGTGAAATACACAAGAAACCTGCCTGTTGCAAAAGGTGCTGGCGATAGCAGTGAAGCAGCCAGACCCAATGGCAGAGGGACCAGCATAACATTGAAACAGAGCCCAACGAAGAAGTGATCGCACCGTGGGGTTCAGTTCAAGCAGCAATGCCGCAGTCTCGATGCCGAGGTGGTGAACCTGGTGACCAAAGTACATGAACCTATGGGTTCAGTAGGACTTATCACAGGTTAATTACATCACAATTAGGCATTACCGTATTAAACCAATAAACCACAGTCTAATCAAGAACAAAACAAGTTATGTTTTTGGTACAATAATAGTATAAAAACGTAATTAAATCAAGGCCAGTGATGTTAACATCAAATGAAGTTAGAAAGAGAAATTTGAGAGCGGAAGTCGTGAGATTCCGTACAGACAATGTGAGCATGCTTGCATTGGCATGTTGTGTATTATTGTGGATCATCAGTAAGTTGTGCCCTTTCTCTGTGAAGGAACCAACCTGTGGTATTGGACAGTTAATTATGCGGTCAAGCCAGCTGTAAAAGTAGTCATCCATGGAAATACCAGTGCCGTCGTACAAAGGGCCGCAGCAAAGCACAGCTGTCATAGCCTATGGCACAATCAGAGTCAACTTGGAATCATCAGGATGCGGTGCAATGGTCGAAAAAGAAAACATCGAAATGATAACCGAATAAAGTTACATCTTAATGCAATCACTAAAAAGCAATTTTGATGCAGTGTGTGGAATCCTCGGGATTGTAAAGCACAAAATATTAATATATTCCACAAATATAGAGTAATAACATCAGAGAAAAGTGCAACAAATAAACAAAAAGTTTGAGATAACCATTCATTGTAATCTCTGCATGCAGAGCGAACACAAACAGCACTGTATTGAGCCCTTTTATGCCCCTCCCACACAGCGTGACCAATCGTGTGAGCACCTTCAGTGCAACAAAGTTATGGCGTGTGATGACGGTGCCTTCGACGGTACACTCTGAGGGCCGCAGCAACAAGCTGAAAGGCCCGGCCCACTGACTTAACAGGTGAAACAGACTGTGCCGCAGCCCCTGCTGTGGAAAGAATGCATCGCGCTCGGCCACTGCAAAGGGGAGGATGCAAAGCAGGGAAAAATGGACATTAGTGTATTATCTATCTTCGTCTGCACAAAAAAAGCCTGAACGTATGTTACATGTAGTGCAAGGACATTATGAAACAAATAAACATGACATATGGGATACGACTCTGGATTCGCAACATCATGAGGCAAGTGAATATCGTACTACATTAAAGACGCCTTCTGTGCAAAAATTTCTTCGATTTTCTTCATAATCTGTCGATGCTCACATCATAAACAAAAGTCCTCCATCCTGCCAAGTCATTTCTTGGTAAATCTGACATTTACCAAGACATTCACAATTTACAAAATGCCTGTTTGTAGGTCAATGAAGTATTGCTCTCCGGTATAGGCCGGTGCCCCCACTTCACACACATCTCTTATGAGTGTTGTGGAATCCAACATCCTCAACATCATTACCATCTCCAGCAAAGAAGCAGAAGCAGAGGGCCTGTGGCCTCTGTTTTCTACCGTCTCTCATCAGGTCTTACTCTCTCCGCTCTTTTTATAGACCGGTCAAAATAGTGATTTACCCACCACAAATTGCAATAGTAATCATTCATGTTTTTTTCCACTCCAAATATGTTGTAGAATGACATACTAAAAGTCACCTTAAATCGGAGCATTGGAACATTTCCATTTTGACCTCAGTTTGAGGCAGCATTTTTCCACAAATATCATAAAATAAAATTTTGGGGTAGGGTCTAGATTTATGGCAATATTGTGAACAATTCAAAACTTATCCCTAATATAGAGGTATCAACAGATTCATAATGAAAATACATTTCTAACAATACCATATGTAATGGTATTGACCTAAGATTAGTGTTTTTAGAGTTGATAATGTTTGGAGAATCTGACCAAAATAGTTACTTTTAGATGTATGACCATTTCAGATTTAATTCCCCAGTAAAGATAACTGAATGGTCTATTTACTTTGTCCTATGCTTATTGTGGTTGCCATAGAAGATACAATAAATGTACTAATGATTGAAAGGGGCTGAGGGCTGTTCAATTAAATATGCTAGGGGAGAGAGAATCAGAAGGGTGTGGGTAGGGCAAAAGTATATCCAGGGGATAGGTGAGAATTCTGAAAAGGTTCTCACTCACCTAAAAGTCTGGAACATCTTTATTTAATTCTAATCATGTTTTTGTTTCTCTCAGGTTGAAGTAATCTATTAAAGATGGACAAGTGTGTCTTCTGTAAGGAACCTCTATTGAGTGACAAAAAACTGCAACGTTAGGTACCAAAGGATGTGAAGGCATTGCAAAAGCAATGCATTGCGGTCTAGCAGTATAAGTACTGTTCCTGGACAAGTTGTGCATGTCAAGTGTAAAAGGACTTCTGTTCTCCAAAGTGTATAGCTAGTGCCAGCAGAAAGCGAGAATGTGACTCTGTTTCTTTCAGTAATACACCAAGTACGCCAATCCACAGGAAATACAATTTATTTATAAAGATAACTGCATATTCTGTGGGCATCCAGATAAATTCCATGGCAAGGTAAAAAATCATAAACTTATTCCAGTCAGATCAATGGATTTTCAAGTAAAATTAAGAAGTGTTGCAATGACACAAGGATTTGTGGTCAGAAATTGTGAATGGTAGACTTGAGTTTGCACAAGATTTGCATGCTGCAGATGCAGTATACCACAACTTTGCAGCACAAATTTTAGAACAGGAAAGCAGGTACCACAACAGTTCATGGCAGATGATAATCCAACCGAAACGATTTAAGCAGGGTAGACCTCCTGATTCGGCAAGGGAAGATGCTTTTAATCAGGTGGCCATGTATTTTGGAGGTCAATGATGAGGAACAAATCTCAATACAGGATCTTATAAACAAAATGGAAGAGATATTGGTTGAGACTGGAATTGAACCATATGGATTTACCATACATGAAACATAGACTTGAGAAACATTTTGGAGACAAGATAACCATCACTGAGATTAGTGGAAAAGAAAATGTAGTTACATTTCGACATAAAGCATCTTCTATCATCCATGACTTCTACTCCAAAGCCAAGAAGTATGACCATGATGAAGAGAAATTAAGAATTATAGAAACCGCAGCTAAACTTATTAAAAGTGAGGTAAAATTAGTGAAGCAGCCACAGGAATTTTATCCAAGCTCAATTGAAATATCTTCTACTGACAAGGCTGTGTCATTTATACCTAATTCATGAACTTCTGCTTCAAACTTGCAGTAGGAAAGGATATCAATTCAAAAGTTGCATCACTGGG
The DNA here is from genome assembly GCA_035128595.1 of Eptatretus atami. Lineage (NCBI taxonomy): Eukaryota > Metazoa > Chordata > Myxini > Myxiniformes > Myxinidae > Eptatretus > Eptatretus atami. The sequence goes on from CM068954.1 coordinate 6,302,436, forward strand.
CCAGGCTATAATGCAGTGCATTCGTCCAAGAGCATTGATAGCTCCCCTACAAATAGGCTTAGGCATACAATTGCATCATCATTTTGCATCTAAATTCCTCATGACACCCTTCATGCACATGGATTTTGCAGTTCATACTATGAAGTACAGAAATTTGAGCACAGTGCAGCACTTGCTCAAGGAACAGATATACCAAATTATAGAGAAGGTCAGTTCATTCAATATGTGGCAGATAATGTCGACCATAATATTAGAACCATTGATGGCCTGAATACTTTTCATGGCATGGGATAATTGCAACAGTGACACCCAGTACACAGTCCACAAGTAAAGTGCCACGGATATCTGTTACAATGGAGGATGTTGCAGCTGTAGACGCATCAATATCAGACACCCAACATCTCCTTGCAGAGGACTAGACTTGAAGTATGAGTTGCTGAAAGCAATAAGGAACAGGACAAAACTTCACACTTTGATCTCCTCTGGAAGATATCTCTTACAGTACGATTCCACGACCATCATGGTCTGGAATGATGCAGGCTGTGCACAAAGGCACATATCCAGGGCAGTCATCTGTGATCTTCTTGCCCATGATTGACTTAAACCCTGGTGATATTTCCTGTATTTATTCCACCCTCCTCTTTTGTGTGACCATGCAAAACGCTACAATGCAACACCAATAATCACCTTTGACCAGCCCTTGTGGTGGAAAGCCTTGACCATAATTGAGAATGAGCCAGAAGACAGTGATTACATGGAATTGTACTGGCTGGTGGCTTCCACACACTGATGAGTTTTCTAGGGGCAATTGGACATATTATGGCAGGCTCAGGACTTCGACGATGCCTTGAACTGATATATGCTGAAAATACAGTCACTCACATGATGACTGGAAAGGCATATGACAGGGCCTTCCGTGGACACCTTCTGATGGATGCAGCTCTAAATACCATGCTTGCTTCAACGGCATTTGGCACTCTGGTTCCTATTACATGTATATCTCGGATGCATGACAATAGTGATGGTGTTGAGCTGGAGACAAACACAATTTTGGAAGTGTAGTCATGGAGCACAAGGATGATGAATCAAGTGAAGAGATAAATATGCAACTGTCATCAGATGTTGATGAAATTGTCTCTTCAGATATGGAAGCATTACAGTTGATCTGCATGAGGTAGAGAAACTGTATGATTCATTGGTGAGAAAGAAGTACGTTGGAAATGCTTTCTCAAAGACATCTTGAGAGGATAGATTCTTTAAATGAAGAAAGCCACAGATTCACTAAAGCATCATCGAACAGCACAGCTTGGATGACATACATGAGAATGGTAGATATCATGCGAAACTTCATTAAGTCAGAACGTACTGTGACTGGAATTTGCATGTGCAGCCTTGCATGATATGCTACCTTATCTGGCTGCTGCTGGTCACAACCTAATCACTAAATCAATGAATATATACCTCCAGCAGCTTACCCACTTACCAGTTAAGCATCCTGAAGTGCAGCAGCATTTGAAATGGCTTTCATGTAGTCCGTCGTTCAGACCAATACTGGCTGGGCTTTCAACAGATCTTGTGATTGAGCAGGTCCTCATGAGGCCTGAAGACTAAGGAGTTTGACAAGAGGAAGAGGGATGGATGAAACACAAAGGCTAACATGGCTACTGTCAAGTCCTGTCTGCTCAGAGGTTACAACTGCTTGCAAGATTACACATCAGTGGCACTATAGTACCAGCCATCAACACAAGGACCTGTCTTTCTGCTCGTCAGAAAGGGACACCAATGACACCCATAAACTCCTGTCATTCCTGTCATCAAAAAAGTCCATTTGATACTGACCTAAGCCTGCACAGCATTGACACTGGTGTTACTGCAAGTGATCAGTCAATGTTGATAATGTCTTCTGTGTAGGGGAGAAGATCTTAAATGAAATGATTGGTCACAAGGTGTTAGACTATGTGTTCAAGAAAAAAATCAGGTTGTGACTCTCGAGGCAAAGACCATGCAAACAGCCAAAGAGTCTGTATCTATTGATCGTTATTCTCTTTCAGCATGTGGTTACTGCAGGAAAAGAAGCTGGTATTTGCAGAGACATTTACACATGAGCTTTGCAGTTACCCTCCATCACTTTTTGAAACAAATAATTGTACTGCTCTGCACCTAATAAATCACCACTGCAGATGCTCCTAATGGAACCAAACTCCATCTAATTTCTCTGCATAGTTTAGTATTTCAAATGAGGTGCAATATGTTCTAGATGGTGTGCACTCCTGCACAGAATTCCATGGAAAGTTGGACAAACCTATTGATGAAATCTGTGCCACTACATGAAAGTAATGTTGCAGATAAATACAACATGCCATAATAGTCCATGGATATGAATAGGACCATGGTTAGCCAAAGATGTTAACACATGACAAGCGAGCTAAATAGATGCCAGTGTCCCTGTCATTTCACAATCAGTGAACAATGGTCTGTCCAATGAAGAAAGATCATCTTTTTGACAAACAATTGTCAACAAACGAGATTTATCAACCTACTCCGTGAACAATTTGAACTGCATCTTGTGATGTACTGCATGGCAAAGAGATCAGATGTCCTGATCACACAAACATGGCTATAAATCACAGCTGATAGCAAGGACACTGTTCTTGTGGTGACGACACCGAACTTACTAGTACTCTTTGCAGTCAGCATCAGGAACAGTGTATGACAATTACTATTTCAGACCAGAACCAAAAGTTCAACATCAAAAAAAGAATCCCAAGGTGCTGGAACACAAACTGGTCCGAGACATCTCTGAGACCATATCTGTGATAATCCTTTTGTTTGCTCTTGCCATAACTGGGAATGCGACTCCCACATCCAGGGTATTTGGGCATTGGAAAACCAGTAGCGCTTTAAAGAATTGAAGTCAAGTGCATATTTTCGGCAGCAGGCGCTGTTTTCAAAACCCTCACGCAACACAGAAGGACATTGTAACAGCAGGGGAAAGTGCAATGGGTGTCCTGTACAATGGTCAACGCTGGTGAGAAACTGGATCACTCGTTTGCATCGCTTCTACCAGAGGTTTCAAACGCAATACAACATTGTGCAACACTCAGTATCCTTGCCCCCTCCAATCTTCATGCAAACGCCAGAAAAACCAGAAGCCAACGTGTTTATCATCAGGTCCAACAATGGAGTGGGGTTGAAAATGTCTAATTACTGGACAAGATCATCAATGGTAAGATGGTGCCTGTGGACACTAACTTGAAGCCTGCACCTGACAATCTTCTGGAAGCCTTCAACTGCAATTGCAGAACTAACTGTAGTACACAGAGATGCTCATGTAGAAAATTTGGCCTAGAATGTTCTCCAGCATGTGGAGAATGTAAAGGCCTACACTGCTCTAACGCAATCCTGCCTGATCCAGAAAGTGATGCTGAGGATGTATTATAATTGTAATTTGTGACTTTTTTTTCAAGGTGTTGTTTAGAAGTGACTTACTTGAAGTAGTTTAAAATATTTATTTTTCTTCATTAGATATACATGTCAGCTCTTGATAGCACTATAAAATAGTGATTGTTATGTAGTTTTAACAAATAGTGTAGTACTAGTTTAACTAGTTACATGTAGTATTGAAAAGAAAATGGCTACCCTGGAATTGGACTGTTAAGATTCACATGTAACATATTACAAAATGTGTTGTATATTTGCTTTTAGTAGCTTAGTACTTCTGGCTAGAATAGCTTTTTAAGTTTGTGTTTTGCTATTTTAAATCCCATAGCAATAAATGGAGATAAAGTATAACATATCAGCACCCATGAGGATTCCAAACTTCTAAGCATAAACTAATTGTCTGATTTCATTTATAGGAATATTGATTAGTGAAATTCCAGTAACAAAATAATTGTGTTTTATTTGTATAATGATTAATCATTGTATTTTATTTATGTTGGTAACTTTATATTCTGTAAATATGTTGAGGTTTTG
>CM068954.1:6308756-6325007 GCA_035128595.1 Eptatretus atami
GGTATGCAAAAAGGTAAACATTATTTTAACTATCTCTCAAGGTGCAGGCTTCCTGAATTTTACATCGACTAGTCTGTGCCCGAAAAAGAAAAAAAAAAATTTAATTAATAAATAAATATTCAAACGCGAGCAACAAACAACAACCACGCAGGCCGTTTCTTCGCTCTCGAGTGCCCGGACGTACGTGGCCCGGAAGTTCGAATATGATTCGCAGTTACGATTATTCGCAATTTAGTTTTAATCATCCCCAATTATTCAATTAGCGCCAACGTATTTTACCTTTTCGCAATGTCGTGGCAAGGAAAAACAAAAAGAGAAGAGAAGAGAGAGAAAAAATTTACTTCCTGGTTCGGAGCATACCAGCACTCTGATGTTACCGAAATTTATGCACCGTCTAATATGAAAACGATCATAACTTGGGCATTGTGTTTATCTATAAATGCGCATAAGAAATCGAGAAATTATTAGATACACGAGTCATCACTATCCGGAAGTCCGTACGTTGTAACCCGTAATGGATCCGGAAGTCCGTACGTAGTAACCCGTAATGGCGAACGCGGCTGAGCTTCCCTTCCCCATCGGCCACGCCCACGCAACAACGTGTCTTGTCATTGGTTTGGTAAATAAATGGCCATAACTTGGAAGCACTTGTCCGATTAATATCAAACCTTGAAAAGGCACATCCTCAGGGCCCCAGCAATATCCCTGGCAAGTTTCAATTAGATCGGACCAGCGGTTGTCGAGAAACAGCGGACACACACACACACACACCACACACACACACACACACACACATTGCTGGAATTATAGATAGATTTTACATCGATGAAGTTATTGATTGGTGAATGTACGGCATTTTTAGCATCTCACTCCAGAGATTCAGTTTTAGTTTTAGATTCACCTTCATTTAAGAGGTGAAGATAAACACGGTGGAGGGGAGGGGGGGAGGTAGTTAACCACCTTGATGTTTATTGAGGTGAGCCAAAGAAAAAAAAAAGTTGGGAAAAATAACAAGATTCCCTGAAAACCCTATAGAGACAATTTAGAAAAGCGACATTATAATAACACTATCAAAATTAAATGAGTCAAGTTGGGATAAATATACTACTAATGAAATATTGAAATTTTACCTTGAGAAGCAAATATACTGCATCACGAAACAAAATTAAGCATGTGACGACATGCCAACATCTTCAGTCTTAGGGAGCTCATTGGCTGAAATGGCCCATTCATATTCACAAGTGTGAAATTAGCTAATGAATGAAAATTATATAAATAAGATTTGGTGTTAACTTCATGAGATACATGTACACGTATTAAAACAAAAATTTCACATGAGGGTTCAGGGAGGATTCCATCTGTTCTATTTCACTGTACAGATAAAAGTACAAATGTAGTTCCAGCAGAATGTTCTACCAGGCAGGTGGGTGATTAGGTTTGACACAAGCGCACTGATCTGCAGTCGAGCCTCAAGAAAAAGGTCTGAGTCACGTTCACGTTCGGCTTCCAGCAGCTGCCGCATTTGGTCCAAGTACTCAAGAAGGATGAAGTGAAGTTCTCGTGACTCCTGCTCAAACCTGCTCCTACACAACCCAACCAGTATTATGCGGTCACAAGAGACCTATTGTAATTCAAAAGGGGATGCAAAGGGGAAAAAAGAGAGTTAAATATCTTTAAAAGTTGGTGTTTTTTTTCTGGGAGTTACGACAAAGTCAGGATTGATTTATCAATCTTGCTCCACTGTGAAAATATTTTTTAACTTGACCTCTGAAAAGCCCAATAATTTTGAGTTATGAAACATCATAATCGATATGAAGAGAATGTTCTCTTACTGAGATAATGATAAAATTAAAGCACGGGAAACTAGAACGTCACATGGTGGAGCGTGTACCTCCGCCAGGCTGAACAGTTTACATTTTGTATCTCACTGAGAGGCCGGATGATCTGCATCCGAACCTGAACCAAAATCTAATCGGCTTGTTCTTGTCACTTGCCCAACGAACCCACCTAATTTTGTCATAATTCATCCACAACTTTTTGAAATATCATGACAGATATCGTTTTTGGCCCGATCTCTCAATGGTGGAGAATCACTCAAAAAATTCTCGTATCCAGATTTGGATCTTCACCGAAATCTAATTATTTCGGCCTCGTCAAAAGCCCAAGCTGTCCACCAAGTTCCGTCCGAATCCGTCCATAACTTTTTGAGATATTGTGTTATATGTCGTTTTTAGCCCCATCACACAATGGTGAAGAATCACTTGGAAAAATTCTCGGATCTGGATTCGGATCACGATCTTCACCATAATCAAATCGATTCTTCCTCATCATACACCCACAACCTGTTCACCAAGTCTGCTCCGAATCCATCCAAAAATTAACTGGTGCTTAACCTTGCTTTTTGTTTCGCACGTGTGGGGTAACAACTATCGCCTTTAACACACACTCCCTAAAGGTACAACACTGCAGTTACAGATTTTTCGGCAAGATTAACATTGATCCAGCTCTAAGTTGATGAGATCCAGGAGGGAAAGGGCTATCCTTTTTCAGTTTCTCTTGATTTCAGAGCATCGGTTCTGTTGAAGCAGTTTCTGTAGCTAAGGACCAATCCTGGGCAGGTGCAGGTCACCACTCTGTCACAGCCTTTTATAACGGCCATTTACATAATCTAAGATGACCATCTATTAGCATAATTTAAGCAGCAGAATTTTTTTTTGGAAAAAAAAATTTGTTGAAAATCCTTGAAGTGCCTCGAAAATACTCATTTTGTCGACAGAGGTTTTATTGAAATTCTGTGCTTTTTATAACTTTGTTCTGGTTATGGTAGTTATTCTGTAATGACAGACCTTGTACCTAATATTTAAAAACGTTGTGGATGGATTATGACAAAACTTGGTGGATGAGTTGGTTTGGTGACGAGAACAAGACAATTCGATTTTCGTTTGACGTCCGGATCCAAATCCAGCCTATCAGTGGGATACAAAACGTAAACTGTTCAGCCTGGCGGAGGCATGTGCTCTGCTGAGTGCCGCTCCAGTTTGTTAACACGACAGGAATATTCGTTTTAAAAACAGCTTCAGAATCTTTTCACTTTCAGGTCAGGTTGTTTGTGTTATGCAAGACAAATATTTGCATCATTTAAGCTCGAGAAAAACCTTTTTGTTCAAACCTAACTCAAACGGCTAGCTTCCATCCTTGGTTTTCATCGGATGTGATTCAGTTTTTCATGCTCATTTTGCTGAAACCGAAACAACGAACAAAGCTTAGGAGGAAATAACCACTCATAATGAGCAGAGAAGATGTGTGGCAAAATGTCACCACGTTCGAAAGCTGCGAGAGCTGGCTTACCGATGACTGATGACTCCCCCATCTGCAAGCAGCTCAAACAAGCGAATGAGTTGAATACGCATCAGGTCTCGCCGCTTTCGCTTGCGGACATTCTGCAAAAGTACAATGTTCCTTGTGTTGGAGAAAACGCAGCAATAGGCCACAGGAAAGAGGTGAAACATGATATTATTTTTATAACTCAAAATAAATAACTACTGCACGATGTGGACACTTTGTAGCACCCAACGCGTTTTTTTTTTATTTTTTTTTAAAGCCTCTCGGAAAAAAATCAAACAAAGCCAACAGGTGAGTGCAACCCAAAACGACCTCAAACTCCAAACAATTAACCTCCAAACCTGAAACAGAGTCTTCTTCAAAATAAGAGTTCATTTGTAAAGTTGGCTTTTGGGCTCATCTGTATAGGTCCGATTTTTTTTTTTTTTAATTAACAATGGAGGAGTCAGAACTTCATACTTCAATAGAAACAGTGTGTCTTTATGTATTTAGTCCTTAGAGAGCCCTAAGGCAGAAACACGTGTCTGATGTCGGTCTGTACAATTCCATAGGTTACTGTCAATGGCAATTGAAACAAAAACCTTCCTCCACTTGTCTCCTTTGCTCAGTGGTATAAATTTCAGCCTCTTAGTGCTAAATAGCACATTTCATCATGACCTGCAATATTTCCATCCTGGGATCAGATCCATTTCATCTCGGCACTGGGCAATTCCCTCGTGTGAGGTATCAGGGAATGTTTTGCACCCTCACCACCTATTCTACATTTTCACATGCACGCAAATGTTCCCCAAGTAGTGATGCTGCAAGTTATGTTCCAAGAGGAGCCCCATTTGAAGGAAGAATGACATGAATTAGAATGTCGTGCATCATCAGGTGCAAGACTGCGGTAATTTCCAGTTGAGGATGATTCGTCAGACATCCATTTCAAATGTAAATACAAGGCTAACAACCAGCTATTAAAACCGAAAGGTAAACCAATGTAAACGGTGTTTCTTTCTGCACTCTACACACACAGCCATAATATAACACAGCTGCATCGAGATATCACAAAGTCAGATGATGCTTTAATTGTGCTCACCTCTTGTTTCTTATCCAGCGATTCCTTGATTATTGGGTGCAGTTCTTCCATCAGGTCCCTGATACATGACAAAGAGATACTCTATCCACAAATAATATTGTGAATATGCACTTATGAGCCACATACGTCAGCAGTTAAATATCCATGAGAGCTGCATCCCGCTCCTCAAAAATAAAAATAAAGATAAATTGCAGGATTACAATAACAACATTGAGGAGAGCATTCAGCCCGTAATATAGAATCGTTTTCCCCAAACCTAACCATGTGTAAAAATAAACTCACTGGTTCAATTCATTTTCACATTCCTCTATTTACTATCTGATTAACTACACGCATACATTTACTTACTTAGCTAACTTAATACTTTATCTATCTTTTCAACTGCAATCTTTCTTTCAAATATCTTTCAACTGCAAATTTAAAAGTAGCAGCATACCGTTTGATTTGTTTTCCTCACGTTCCTTACAATTAATGTGGTTTGAGAAAAACTTCGTGTAAATATAATAAATGAAAGTTGAAAAAACAATTACCGGAAGGCCGATGGATTGGTGCGGCCTAAACCCATCACCAAAGCCTCAGAAATCTCGGAGGATTCAGATCGTAGGAGTGGCACGACCGAGTGAAAAAGTTGCACCACAGAGCCTTCAAAAATAATCTGTACAAAAAGGAACAGACAGACCACGTGATCAAGCCTGAAATGCTAATTTTTTTCAAATCGTAAGGAAAATAAAAAAAATCGTGCACGTTTCTTCAAGTATGGACTTTTATGGTTTACACAGCCATGGAAGACCAAATTTACAGTTTTCCAAGACAAAAATGTTGTTTTCCAGGGACTCTCAAGATGCATATTTTATGTACAAAGTCGCCCGTCAAAAATGAGGGGTTGGAATTATTTTATTCGAAATGTTCAAGGATACTGGACGATATGTTTCTTAGCAAGAAGCATTATTTTAAAACACCACACGTACAAATGTGACCCAATTTTCTTTATCTTCTGGGACATTTTGTTTTGACGATACAGCCTCTTGAACATGCCAAAGTCTGAAGCCTTGGCCTAGCGTAAGGTGTGCTTTTGTCTTCTTTATTTATTAAACATCTTACGGATGTAAATGGACACTCGTTTTACTCTGCGGGCGTTACACATCACGTGCAGTGAATTTCACCTCCCTGTGCTTTGTATTTATAGTTTTTTGTTTTTTTGGAAACGCTTCTGTACACCACCCTTGAAGCTCGGTTTGCAAGTCACCGTCTACAATTATAATAGAAGAGGCATAATTACTCTTTTATGGAAAAATTTGTTCGAGTTTTTTTTAATCCTGAAAAATAGACCATAGTGAACGCACAGTCGTGTTAAAAGATTGGCCTTTAAAACCCTTCTCAAATCGTCCTTATGAAGGTGGACAGACAAATACACAAACACACAATTACATACTGTTATATATGGGTGGATGACATTGTATTTTTCATTGTCACTTGGACAAACATTCCCAAATGCAGTAAACCCTCATCCAACGGGGAGGTCTTCACAATGCGGATTTGTTTATACACATGGGAATAAATGTGACGCTTGTTTCCCGAACACGCGTGAAATTCGATTATGCACAGGTTTGTGGTGCTGTGACTTCTCCCTCCATCATCTACCACCCATGCTACTTTCAGATTGCACAGCACCATGGTCAAGTGAGCTTGTGCCCAGGAGATTTCTTTAAATCATTGATATTTAGATGCATCCTGTACCCTTAAATACAGCGTGGCACCGAAACGCCAAGCCTCTCCAAGTCGTAGCGGAGTGAATAAATCCCGTAAGGTTATGACTTCAGCAGAGAAGATCGTGATTTTAGACAAGTTGCGTGCCAGGAATAGTGTTGCATCGGTCGGCCATGAGCATCATGTGAACGACTCCACCGTACACACCATTCATTCAAATGGGGATAAGATTTGCGCTTGTGTGAAAGCTTCCACACCTCTAAGTGCAAATGTGTCTCAAGTTCCTAGGATAAATCCTCTCATTGAAAAAACGGAGAGGTTGTTGAGTGTGTGGATCAATGATCAAGTGAATGCCAGTGAAGGTTCAGGAGGTGATCTCCCGGTCTTACACAATTAACTCCCCACCCTACAAACATTATATATATATTGTCGGACCCCACTATTCGTGGATTCGCTATTCACGGACCCCGTAGCATGACATAAAGTGTGACCTGCTTCAACATTCACGCTTCACGTATTCGTGGTTTTTCATTTTTTTTTACACTTCAAGACTGGTCTCATATATCTACCTGGGAAATAGGAAATCAGGCAAAATCACAGCATTACATAGAAAAGGTGCAAAAACGGATCCCCTTAACTACGGACCAATTAGCTTACTGTATTTCAAATCATCAACATGGTCATGGAATCGAACACTGTAGTTGACATAGAATCATTCCTTTTCTCCAACAGCCTCATCTCAGATCATCAATTCTGATTCAGACCTGGTCACTCTACCTTGGACATGCTGTTTCTACTCTCCCAACAATGGATGGAAGCCCTCAATATCAGACATGACATCAGGGCCGTCTCTCCAGATATATCTCGAGTTTTTGATAGTCTGTCATGCTGCTCTGCTCTCCAAACCGTCTGCCTCTGGAATCCAAGGCCAACTCCACTCTTGGATTCCTGAATTCCTCCCCTCTCATAGTCAACGTGTGGCTTTCAACAGAATCCTTTCATCTCCTCTCCCTGTCAAAGCTGGAGAAACCCAAGGAATTGTTTTAGGCCCCATATTATTCCTTATCTTCATCAATGATCTCACTGACTGGAAAATCTTCTTTATCTCTTTGCTGATGACTCCACTCTCTGCCACGACATCTCTCATCCTTCTGACAGACAGGCAGCAGCCTCTTCCCTCTCTTCAGACCTTGACAAAAATCACAAACTAGTCAAACACAATTTTGCTTATGTATCCATAATGTCCACCCTTTGTGTTCTCTCTTATCCCTCATCATTACCTGCATCCCTTGTTTGTCCATTTCCGACTACTTTCTTCCTCCACCCTGCTGCTGTTGTTTCCTCTTTCTCCTGCTGTTCCCTTTGTTATGTTCTGTTCGATTTGTTCTGTGTAATCGCTCTTCCACGAGCCGAGACCATGTTAAAAATAAATAAATAAATAAATACATACATAAAAACAATGCCTGACATTCGTGGCATTTTTCAGGAACGACTCCCCCGTGAATAGCAGGGTCCGACAGTATATAGGGGTAAGCCAGGTGAGCAGGGAAGGGTGAGCGGGGAAGGTGCGAGCAGTGAAGCCAATTCAGCGAAAGGAAAGCAGCATTAGCTTTCCGACGTCGGAGCCTGCAGCATTGCCACAACCCACAATGGAGAAGGGCAACACGATCCTTAATTAATCACCTTACAGTACTTACCTTGAACTACGATCTTCCCGACTTGGAGAGCAAAGTACGAGATGGCATTGTCTTTCAGAATAATCCCGTCTCGTCAGTGTTAAAAATCTGCTCAATCATAAATCCCTTCGCGTCGATTTGTTTCATGAGCTGCGCATGAGAATGTGTTTGAGAACGGGGGTTCAAATCCGGGTGTTGGAAAGGAAGGATTTTGCAATGAGGTTCGAGTGCAGGGTTGGAAAATGAAGGTTTGGAAATGAGGCTTGAAGGAAAATGAATGTTTTGGAATGAGGAAGACTACAATGGGGAAGGTTCTACCCACAATCATTGACCCCGTAATTGGTAATGGTGGCCTGTACAGATGCCGCATTTTCTCCTCGAGCCAACCGATCCAACAACTCGATCTTTTTGCCCAATGTCATAACTTCCGTCGTGCAAAGTTCTTCCTCGGCCCACCTGAGCTCCTGACCACATACAAAGCTTTTGTCGGCAACCTGATGGAGTACTGCTCTCCCCCATGAGCTGGTGCTCCTGCCTCTCACCATTCTCAGCTTCACGCTATGGAAACCAAGGCCTTTAGGATCATTGGTATCTCCCGCGGTGAGGCTAAGTCTTTGGGCCTCTCACTCTCTCACCACAGGCAGGTCGGTGTCTTTCCTGTCTTCTACTGTCTCCTCTCTGGTCTTGCCCCCCAACCCCCCCCCCCCCACTCTGTCTGCGATATGTCCCCATATTTACACATGGTGCTCAAGGTCTGCCAACAACCCCCTTCTGATAAAACTACCAAAATCACGAACCACTGCTCACCTTCACTCTTTCATTCCTCTTTTTCCCCACCTTTGGAATAAACTCCCACACTATGTTCAATACCATTCTTCCTCCAGGCCTTCAAAAACAGCTGTTCACCACCACCTCTTATCTTCCCCATCCAAATCCTCGATCTTTTCTACCCCCGCTAATCCACCCAAACCCACCTCCTTCAAATTCCCTGCTTTCCTTGTGTTCCTAATGTTTTGTACACCGAGGGTGTGTGTGTGTGTGTGTGTGTGTGTGTGGTGTGTGTGTGTGTGTGTGTGTGTATTCCCTCTGAGGTTTTTCTTAACAAAAAAAACCCAAATATTTGGCCGCATGTCATGTTCCGTGGCCGCGCTACCATATCCCCATTTATCGCATAAGGTTTTAAGGTTGCGCGACACAGTTTTGCCAAATACACCGTTTCCCAGGAACCTAACCCCCACGTTGTACCTTGGTTTACTGCAAGTTAAATCGTCCAAGCCAATATATTTTATGATGGAACAAATCAATATCAATGAATGTTTGGATGAGATTCGAGAAGACAGACAATAAATATAAACAAAATACAACGGAGGTACAAAATACCTAACCTGGAGCCAAACATTTCCGTAATACGGGAGTTGAAGCGGTCCTTTGGAATCACAAGTGATTTGTTCTCACTCCCAATTCCCAAGTCTAGGTAGACTCCCAAGTGCTTCCCCCCCACACCCACCCCCATCCCCAATATTCCCGATAGCTAATATTTTCTCACAGACCCTGCATCTGGCATTGTGAGCCAATCCCGGAAGTGGACACAACGAGTAATTCAAATAGCAAAGCTTTGAGGTTCTTCAAAATATTTTCCTTTCCCTTTACAATCGGCAGTACGCATGTTAATCGGCAACTTTCTGCTTAATCAGGACTTTCCATAAACACTTGCATAGTTTATTCATGATGTCGCTTGGCTTCGGTAAATCCCCGAGGGAAGTTAAAATTGATAACGTTCTCTTGAAGAGAAAGGCGGAATGAACAACTCGGACTGGGAGCGTGGCACAACGGAAAATGCTTTCTAATTTTTACAGGACTTTCAAGCACCGTGCGAACCTTGGCTGTTTCACGTCTTAACAAATTCATTCAGCACTCTTCAAAAGGTAATCAAAATATTTGATCGAAAAGTAGTTTCCATCAAAGTTCACCTTTCCGTCAAAACTACTATCTTGTGAGGGAGGAAGGATCTCCAGCAATGTTGTCTTGGCAAGACCTTTGGTGTCGTTACTGCTTCCCGGTGCGAGACTGCAGCATAGCAGCAGATAATTCCGCCAGACACTCAGGCACGTGTCCCCAGTAGAACCAGTGCTTGGACGCTTGGTGTTGGCAAAAATGCTACAAAATACAATGGCAATTTCGAATACTGAAACACTACTGTGTTCATTCCATTTTCCATTCAGCAGCCAACATCACTTGAAAGTGTGAGGGGGGGGGGAGGGGTACTATGTGCCATTTTATATCATGGATGCCTGCGATATAGAATAAAATCGCCAGCCTTATGCCAACCTACAGCTATACAGATGAAGTTCAGAGCATGTACAAATGAGGACAAAGACAATCACCTGGAATCGACCTGTGACATCAACATCTGCAGACGAGTTAAGCCAAAAACCCAAGCATAGGATAGAGATGGCTGGCAGGCCTGCAGCTCCTCATGGCCCAGGAAAGTCGACAAGGCAATGAGCCAGGGGTCATGATCATGTGCAAACAGCCAAATGTGTGATGAGCTGACGATGTCATAATCACTGCTGTCCAGCTCACAGGACCACTCGCTGAGCCATTGTAAATCTGACACCGGTCCATAGAGCACGGCCTTTTGCTACGGAAACGTGAAAAACGACCGTGACGTAAACACTGAGCAAACTCAACTGCCAAGGTTAAAAAACAAAATGGAAACGAGTAATGTACTCAGGGAAATGCATTTTAAGCAACCATTAACTAATATACGTGAATTTGAAAATGTAATCACTGATGCAAAGGACCATTAATAATTTTAAGAATGGGAAGCATTCATTACTTAACATCCATTGATTATTTACATAACCTTGAGCAACAAAATCACACGACTCAACGTTCAGGTTTGCAGTTCAGCTTGTGCCAAAAGTTAACCATTCAGAGGTTTTTGCTGTTTATAAAACAACAAAAACAATCATTAAATCAATTTGAAATCGACCAAGACTCAAGGAGGTTCCACGTACTGCACTTATTTACATGCACTCCAGATTAGGTTTCATCCATTGCTACGTATAAACTTGGTATTTTATGTAGGACACTTCGTTATGATTGCAATTACATCATTAGGTACCATGTACATATTATTTATTAACTTGCTGGATTTGCATCTCTTAGAGAATTACAAGACGAGCCCTGTGGTTGCCAACCAAGGTAAAATATTATCGTAGACCAAGATGATTAAATTAATTACAATGGTAACCACATGTCAAACAGAAGAACCCATCTGACATCATACTTGCCCTCCCATTCTGAACTTTCATCACCTCTTATTTATTATCTGTTTATTAATTTGATAGATTGTGTTGTCTACAAACGGTGTGTTTGTATTCAAGC
This sequence comes from Eptatretus atami, assembly GCA_035128595.1. NCBI lineage: Eukaryota > Metazoa > Chordata > Myxini > Myxiniformes > Myxinidae > Eptatretus > Eptatretus atami. The sequence goes on from CM068954.1 coordinate 6,319,950, forward strand.
CACTGGAATTTGTCCTTCCATGCTGTTTGAAACTTTCTTTCCCATTGACTGTCTGCTTGTTTGTTTGGCTGTGAGCAGGAGGAGGAGATTGGGACCATACTCTGTACAGAGCATTGGTGCTGCCTAAGCAGTCTCCTTGGCTATTGGGCACAATCCTGGACGGGTCGCCACTCCGACACAGGATACCAGCATGCTGGCACTCCTTTTGCCGACCTCGGAAAGATGACATGACGAGTTAACCCCACCTGGTATTAATTCAACAGCTGAGCGGGATTTGAACTTAGGGTCCGAGGACCCAAAGTCCACCACCCAAACCATTAAGCCAACACCGGGCATTAAGGATACCTCAAAAAGTATTGGATGGATTCAGATGAAATTTCGTGGACATGTTGGGTGTGTGCCAAGGACAATTTGATTAGATTTTGGTGAAGATCCGGATCTAGGTACTAGAATTTTAAAAGTGATTCTTCACCATTGAGAGATGGGACAAAAAACGATATTATAGCATGATATCTCAGAGTTGTGGATGGATTATGCCAAAACTTGTGGATGGATTACGCCAAAAGTTGGTAGATGAGTTGGGTACGTGATAAGAACAAGACAATTAGATTTTGGTGTGTGACAAGGACGAATGGTCCGGATGCAGATTTTGCCTATCAATGGGATACAAAATGTAAACTGTTCAGCTTGGCGGAGGTATGCACTCCTCTGAGTGCCGTTCTAGTTACATTTGTTCTGGATTATATTTTCTTCCATACGTGTGCGTTTCTCAGTGGTCTCAGCTATCAGTTCCAAGAACATAATGGCAAGAAACAGTATTGAAAAAGTGTGAGCCAGCAGGATCTGCTTTGACAACTTCTTGAAGAGTTCCTGCATTTATTAGTGAACCAGAAAAACATTTCAGTGGAAGGAAGATGACTATGATACCGGGTGTACAAACAACCTCCATGCTCACCTCAGTGTGTTATTTAAAAAATAAAGAAACTTGAGAAAACTCCGTACAGTATTTCAACAATTTCCGACCATTTCCGGGTCCCCTCAATTACATAAAGCCCTCGACGTGGCAAGTTTGATCATCCATTGCACATTGATTTTGAGCTCCTGTTCAGTGAAAATTAATGGCATCATGTGCTCTCTCGAAGCTATTTTGATCCGATTCTAATTGCATTTGCATGGAAATGTCCAGATCTTGTGGAGACTTTCAAAGTTATTTTTAGGGAACTTGAGGTGAATATCTGTTGCGGCTTTAGCTGTTCTCGTCGACCTGAGCAAGGTTACTAGCTTTATACTAAAGAGATGTGAAATGTGTGTGGAAGAAAAAGATGGATGTGCGGCAAAAAAAAAGGAGACAATATCAATTTTAAATCAACATGGTTATTCGAAGCACGTTTCGAGATTTTTTTGAATCCCTCTTACTCGATATAAATGAAACCTCATAATCCTCAATGTAAAATGAAAATTATAGTTTGACACAGATTTGAGATGACTTGAAAACTGACTCGGAGAAAATATAGCAAACTGACTGTAGATGTGTGGAAGCCTTACGTGCCCACTAAATGGCATTTTCTCTTTCACACACTAAGGCCGAAGCAATCCAAATGGACAGAGGGATCAAACATGACTTTGTGTAAGAGAATGAACAAACTATCCCTATGGAAGGCTTTCAAAAGACACAGAGTACACACGATGCATTATTTAAAAAAATTAAATATCCAAAATAGTACCTCCTCCAGCTTGGTGAGATGCAAGAAGCTTTGTACAACTGATGGAGTAAGTCTGTCCAGAACGTCAATCAGCAGCTCAGAATCATCCTAAAATCATGGGTAAATGATAAAAGGTTATAATCCCAGCCATCTACATTGCCAAATAATTTTCTCATTGCAACACGATGCAACAACACTAAAAAGATCGTTTAAAAAGGCTAACATTATGACATCAAGGGAGTTTTCTGGTGTCGCTCGGATAACGCCATGAATAAATTAGGGAACAAACGTGATAATACACCCGAGCGGGTTTGATTGGTCAGCTCGGATACAAAACTTGATGCACCCGAGTGTTAATCAACCTTAGCGACTACGGAAAGTGAAAACATATTTCAAATTGAATTTAAAATAAACGCGTAATAATAAACACTCGAAGCAAAAATCTCCATATTCTAGGAATCATTCCCAACATCATTATACAATTTCAAACCCATGTTTATGGCCGTGATATAAATACTCTAAGTGTGTGCATTTAATGGCTGTATCCAGGACAGAGCTGGACCCAACTAAAAAGGACCCTCGGCCACCGAGAAGCTCAATCACTGCACGGCGTCACATGACCAGCCAGCTCGCAGTCGGATGAAATGCCCCAACAAAATCTTAAAACGTCCGTTTTTCACCGGAATTTTCAGATACTTGTAGAGCACATCCCCAAACCATCTAAAATATAAACATTAATCTCACAAGACGCTACGAATAAGCAGTCCCTCAGGAGGACAGGTTACGAGGTGAAGCAGTGAACGGAAAGCATGTGGTGTCCCTTCCAGAGTGTCACGGTTATTGGTTCACGAAAAATATTTTCACGAAAAAATAAGTGACCACTATATTCGTTATTGGTGCGTGTGTCTGTCTGTCTGTCTGGCCCGAGCATAGCTCCGTGGGTTTTGATCCGATCCTGATAAAATTTTGGTGGGAGGTTTATATCATGATCTAGTTGTGTTTTCCTGAGAATGGGCGTGCTGCGCCATTATGGGCGGAGCCACGCCACAAAAACATGTTTTTAGGGGTAGCTGATTTCAATTTGCATCTTCTCCGAGGGGTTTGTCGAATCTGACAGGGGTTTCAGTATTTGGTTAGCCCAATGGCACCTGCATAGCCCCACGGAGCTCGATTTTTCATTTTCGTCCCAAGGTCAAGGTCACAAGGTCACGAACTTAGAAAATTGCGAATTTTGATATAAAAATCCATCTTCTCCGAGGAGGTTTGTCGAATCTGGCAGGGGTTTCGGTATTTGGTTAGCCCAATGGCACCTGCATAGCCCCACGGAGCTCGATTTTTCATTTTCGTCCCAAGGTCAAGGTCACAAGGTCACGAACTTAGAAAATTGCGAATTTTGACATAAAAATCATACGACCGCCCAAATTTTGAGAGCCAGGATGACAATATTTTTTATGCATAATCTTGAGGTCATTCCCACCTAAAAGTTTGAAACCATTTTTCTCTATCTCGAACACCTTGCCCGTGGCGCCCCCTTCAAGTTTGTTTTTACGCTGATTTCATCAAAGTATGGATAATCCAAGGAGTGCGAAATGCCATATAGCCTATATGACGTTATATTGTTCCTGGAATGTTCCAGAGGAAGTTTTGCACCAAAGGTCATAATCCTTGACCTTTCACCTTTAAAGTTCACAAAGGTCAAATTTTCAAAGTTGTGGGAATCGAACCGGGTTTTCGACCTTCTTCGACGAACTAACTCCAATAAGCTATAGCACGTATCCTGTTTCCATATTTTAATGTCCACAACATTGTTTTGTGACCTTTAAAGGTTATGCAAAGGTCAAATTTTGAAAGTTGTTGAACGAAACCGGGTTTTCGACATTTTGCAGCTAATAACCTGTCACTCGTACCACATCATGTTGATCATTTTTATAACTTGATCAAAAATTATCACATTGTCTCATCCTTGACTTCTGAAACAATCTACATCGTCAAATACCGCTCGTGAACCATCGTCGTCTTCAGACTTGTTTGAATTGAATATATTTTCCTCATGAAAAGTGTGTTTCTGAGCGGATTTGCATGAAAATTATCTTCATTAAACGTGTAGCTACACCAGAAGGTCCCAAAAGTGAAAACAGAAATCAACTAGAACTTAAGACAGCCTCGTTATATGGCATGGAAACTACCCCTAGCTGCAATGCATTCCACACAGACCGAGGATATAAACATTCAATTTTCACAAAACTTGATGGAAATTGGTGTTAATCAACCTCAGCGACTATGAAAAGTGAAAACAGAATTTAAATTGAACTTAAAATAGCCACGCGAAGCCATGTTGAAGTCAGCGGACCTGGTGTTGCCCAATAAACAGGGCCAGACAACACAGGTAATGAGAAACTAGTTGGTCGAATTTAATCTTCTTAATAATCCCTATGGAACCCATTATGCATTATCGCCGTCCGATGCTTCCTTATAGGCCATTCGACAATGGGTCATTTTGCACTTCATGACCCTGTAACCTTGACCCCGAGGCGAAAATGCGAAAAAGGACTCAGACGATCTATAAGAGAGCAACTAGTATTATCATCGTGTCAAGTTAGAACTCAATCGGCCGAGACATCTAGGAGAGAGAAAAATAAAAATTGTTTGACGGATGGACGGACACAGAGACAGACAGACAGACAGACAGACAGACGGACGGACGGACGGATCTGAGGACATCGAACGGTTATATTTGGTCAGCGAGCTGACCTAATAACACAAAGTAGATTCATGATGGGTGGGAATAAATAAGAAAATTCAAATTTCAATGAGATTGCTATTGCTACTATAATTATCATTTCCATTGACTTACTACTACACGACTACAGTACTAACAAACTACTACTACTACTTCTACGAATGCATCGACATCTACTGATACATGGACAACGACTACAACTACTACTACTACTAGAGTTCACAGAACATGTTACCCGATGCAGTGTTCAAGTCTCTACTTTAACTGAAATAAAACACTGATTTTAAAGTTCGTTACAAAAAAAATTCGAGAAGTGTAGTGCTGTTGAAGCAGTCTTGTACTCAAAACCTCATTTAACATGTCCAAGTACTGCAAAACAGAAGGGTTTCAAAGTGCAAAGAAGATGATTTGTGTTCTACAGTGTTCAAGTAGATAATTAATTCAATTAAAATAAATTAAAGATCGTAAAAGTCATGTAAATAAATTAATTCCGGAATTTATTGCTGTTTTACTGCCGTTGATGCACTGTCCATTACACCACTCTATCGAACAGGTTACACGAGTAATTTGAGCCTGGTGTTTGTGTCCTTTATAACGTCCTTAAAAACAGTAAGT